>BGZK01002522.1:0-52961 GCA_005406025.1 Eumeta japonica | reverse complement strand
ATGAAATAAAAAATTTTCATATAACTTAATTGTAATAATAACAAAATATAAAGTTATCTTCACTGACATCCATCAATCTTTTCATGCAAGCTCATCGGTTTTGGATGCCTAAAATTTGACCCTTTTTTAATATGGCACTAATTTGGTATGAATAAGATTTTCTAGGGCGACCTTTGACAACTTTTCCACCATACACATTCACTCTATAGATTTGTTTTGTCATTTACTTTCATTCATCCTTTTCAGAAGGCCAAACCACCGCAACATACCTTTTTCTACTCTAATCACTACATTTTCCTTCAAATGGCACTGCTCTCTGATGTCATTATTTCTGCATATATCTTTCCGAGGCACTCTACACAGAAGCTGTTACTTAACGTTTATATTCTGTAAGAATGTGGTATTTCACTCGTTAAGCCAGTCTATCTTTTTCATCAGTTTCCGATAAGATGAAATGACAGGATCTGATCATATCAGAATTCTGTTCATTCTATCATAATTCTTCTCGAGTCATTCGTGAAATGGATCTTTTAGAAGTTTCTGAAGATGGTTATTTTGTTCGAACTTTCTTTAAGACCGCAGTGATTGTGTGTGTAGGTAACAAAATGACTTTGCGCATGTCTATATTAATCTATTGAAAATATTTGCTCAAAAATGATCAGTGTAATGTTTTGCTTCATTTCTTTTCGAAAACATTCACTTTAAGTTTATGCTTTCTATAATTAATTAGCCGTTCCCTAATATATAGTCTCGTCGTAAATAAAGTACTGTAATTATGATTTCCTGCATGAAATATGTTACACATTAAAGAAAGAAATTTAGGAGCCTACTTTTTCATACAATCAGTCTTCAAAGTCTAACCTAACATAAAAACAAAACATAATTGTGAAACTCATCGGAACTTTTTATTATTAAGACAATATACAATATAAATTATAAATATAATATAATAACATTTTACTTTTTAGTTGATTTTATAAGACTCTTCGCGTCATATGAGTCATAGAGTTAATGAGAATTAATTAAGTGGTTTGTTAATATTAAATGAGGTAAGGAACAAAAGTCTGTTGTTGTTGAATGAAATATTTTGTTTGCAATAAATAGAAATAACGTTGTCACTCATGTGCTACAAACAGTCTTAGTGTTACCAATACATTAACCAATTCGTGGTCAGTTTATAATATTGTGTCTGCTTAATAAATAGTTGCGCTGCAAAATGATTACTCGGTCAGCAAAGTTCCACAACTGGTCAACAGAAAAAAAAGGCTATCAGCAGTTTATCTGCTAGGTGTGCATATTTAAAAATGGGTAGTCATATAAGTAATTGGATTGTGTTTATATGAAAAAATTGGCCGTTTTCGTTAAAGTTGGAGGTGCGAAATGCAGACATGTGACACAAACGGACAATCTCGTGTGAATATTGTCATTTGGCAATTAGTTGCAGTTAAGTTGTAATGATCTTAACGTGTATGATGGCGACTTGTATGCTTTTTAATGTCTTGTGATTGCTATAAGTGTAAAATGGGTGATAATAGTAACTTTAATGAAAGAAACATACGATTAGTTCTCAATTATGATTAAAACTCGGACCGCGACAATGGCAATGAAGCATCGGTGGCTAAGAAAACAATGTTGTGTTAGGATTGGAACTTAATCAACTGGGTGCTTATCAGAGTTTGATTAACTAATAATGACTTAATAAATGCAATCAATATATTTAATTGGCTATACATTTTTTTTAAAGTAACATTTATGGCTGATTGATTTAGTAATGGTTGGTTACATACTTTAAGTTCCTGATCAACTAATAATTTCGGTTGATCAAAGATATTTTATGTAAGTATTACAAAAATAAAAATATTTTGCTAACTGTTTAAGTGATACCCATTCCATACTATTATTAAGTACATATCTGATCGTACATAATTCATATTAAAATTACATTGATCGGTAGTGTAAGTAATACCGGGAAAAAATGTTTTCTTAAAAAAAAATATTTAAGCAAGTCGACTCGTCGCCCAGTTAATTACCAGTTCCATTTATTTATACTACAATATTCTTTATGCGTTGTAGATATTGACTAATAACAAAAATTTATAGTTAGATTTATCGGCTTTTGAGAGAAATTGCGGGGTGCAAAAAATAGATATACTCGCGCTTTCAAAATTACAATCGTACCGATTCATAAATATAGATAATTACCGAACGGAAATTTTTCAATACTATACACATAATAAAACAATTACTGATGTTTCATTACAGTGGATCCTCAATTAAAAAAGGATATGTTTACCTACGATCTAGTTTGCATTACATCCACAAAAATTAAAACAAACACATATATATATAATTAATTGCATATATATATATATATATAATTAAAATTGTAATAATAATAATTGATATTATTATTATTACAATTTTATTGATTTGTTTATTGATACATCAATCATGAATATCAACAAGTATATATACATTTATTTTTACAAGATTGACTAGTAAAAATATAGTGTTACATTGTCACCGTCTTAAAATGTAACCTTCTATAACATATTGCATATAAGTTGTAAAACACAAAATTAATTAACATAAATCCAAAAGCTTACATCGATGCATCATTTTTACACGAGGATCGGTTCTAATCTGAATTACTATTTTGATGTCGGTTTCACGATCTCGTCCCGCTCTGGATTTAGATTTGTTTCCGTTTTTTATTCTGATCCCTTTTCATCCGGTCCAATCGTTTAAGGGGCAATGTGTGCGCTTTTATAATAAGATCCCAGCTGAAATTCAAAATTTGCTATTTTATGAATTTAAATGCTTCGTTAGAAGAAAGTTACATAGCAAAGGCTATTATATCGTGTCTGAATAAGTCAATGGAAAAAACCCATGAGATTGAACTTCTCGGCTGTTCGGTTGCTTCATATGCTTACCGAGTGTTGTACTAAATTATTAATTATTCAATATTTTGTATCGATGAGTAAAAAAGAGTACACCTTGAGTTTCTTGCTCATTCTTCTTATGATCAATCAGCATTTGGAATGGGTGGTAATTTTAATGTGGAAAACAGTTGTTTATGACGCATTTCAAGCGTAATTTCTATTACCTACGAAATAAATATATTTTTGATTTGGCACTGGTTCTGAAACCAATTTCGACACTAATGCCGCTCTCGATCCTAAACTTGCTTCCGTCTTCATTTCTAATGCTGATCCATTTATTCCACCAGAATGAAAGTATTTCATGTATACATGTATCAGAATATAATTATTCTATTTGCGTGCCAATGTCAACCAAATTCGTTGAGCTGTTTATGCGTAATTAACTTACAAGCATCCAAATATAGTCACAAATTTTAATCGTAATTTAGAATATCCTCCTTTCATAGATAATAGTATGAAACTTGAAATGCGCCATTATATTTTACGAATGTGCCCCAAAACTTAAACCTTTATAATATTAGTAAAATCATAATTATCCGACTGAAACACTTAATCGAATATTAGCTGCGACCGCCTGATTGGACGGCGATTAACATCGTAACTTCTGGCATCTGGTGTTCAGGCTTTGCGAGATACAATATTCGAGGGCCTATTGAATCGATTATTAAAATGTACAATTTTGTATTACCTTTCTAATTAAATTGCTTGTAATAGAAAGAAGAGTGGATGAAAATCATTGTTTCAATTCATCGCATTATTTATCTATCTGAATTTCACTTCGTAAACGTGATATTGTAATTCAAACTTTTGAAATCGCCAGCAGACGTTCGTTATGGTAAATAGTAGCATGCAATATATTCGGCTTTAATAGAGTAATTTTGCAGGCTCTCGGTAATATCTTGCGGTGGAGTGGCTCGACGCCGCCCGCACCCGGCGACCTCTGGCGGCCGCCCCCTCACCATGCTGTCATAACACTACTCCATCGTCTTTGCTAATGTTACTTGACATTTCAGGTATTCCAAACCGGACTAAGATGAGCTACATGTTCATTATATTCAATTAGAAGTAATTAATAAAGTTATTTTTATAAAATTCCGAAGTTTTAAAAAGAGGTGAATTTAGAAATATTATAGACGATGTAAATCAAGGTGTACCTATGATCACCCGGGGAGACAAGGGATCATAACCCCCGGGTTGGGTCTTACTATTGTAATCGATTTAGAGCCAGTCCTGACTGAACCTCGTATGCGTAACCCCCCTGATTCGAAGCCTGGCCCCGACTTTGGGTGTGTATCTGCTTCAAATAGACTGCAAATTAATTAAAAATTTTCAATGTATCTACAGAATAAAATAATGAAATTATATTTATGAAATAAAATAAGGTATTTCGTTCCATAATAAATAAATTTATAATAGAAGTTTTATTTTATATTATATTTATAATTTAATTTACAATTTAAGATATAAAATAATTTAAATTGAATAAATAAAATTAATTTCGATGTCCTATTACGATAGACGTATACGAGGAATAATATTCATTGTACCCAGGTACAAGGTATAATTAATAATGCTTTGCGAGTTTGAATGATAAATGAACGGCTGTTTTAGCTAGCCAGAAAAGATTGTGTGAGCCGGTGTGTAAAGATCGCGGACGCCGCGTGAATGTGCCGTGTAACGAGTGCGCGCGAGCGACGCGGCGAGGCGCTCCGGCGCAGAGGGATTTGCGACTCTCTAGAAAAATGAATAGAATAAATCCGGACAGAGTCGCTGAAAGCTAAACCACATTTTGAGATAGAACTGACGTAATTTGAAACGGTACTGATGTAAAACGACAATGTACATGTGTTTACGCACGTATGTGTATTACAGTTGCAAAAATAAAACAAAGATGTAATGGTAAACTAGTTAAATGCTCATCTTTGTGACGATTCGCGAATATCGTGAAACATATACATATTTCTTAATATAAAATCGATAACGTTTTTTGCAGCCAATCAATTTACGACTTCGTGGCATTTTACTAATAAAAAATATTTTATTAAATTAATTAGTGGTGATAATGAAAAATAAGTTCATTAGGTACTTGTAGGAATATCTTAAAAATTAAAAACAATAAAAATGTACCGATTTTTGCTGGAAATATTTCAATTTCTGACTGTTGAAGATAGTGTTATTTATGTTTATCATTTCTCCGTTATAATATTACAAATCGATAGGATGAAAAGTAAATACTCAGAATAATAGAAGGTACTGAGGCTCAGTGTTGCCAAAACTCATCGTACTTAATTTTTGAACGCACTGATTGCCAAAAGAAAATTAATCAGCCAGAACTCAAATTTCGGTAAAGATCTCCTCAGTGGGTGTTTTAGATCATTTCTAAATGTTAAAAAAATCTCGAATCGTTTAAGTGTGATAACAAAAATTTAAGCGAATTGTTTCCGATGTAAAAAATTATATTTATCGCAATATGAAACGTTCTAATCAATCTAAGTATACCATGAAAAAGTGTGATTTCGATCTATACAGAGGCTCACTTCACAAGGCTACTAAGTTATAAGGTTGAATGCAAGTCGGATTTGTACGCAGATTATTTCGTACTTAAAAAAAACATGTAAAATTTTAAAAAGTAACCAATTATTTTTTTATCTTTCAACATATTTGTATCTTATTTCTCCGTTTAATATTAAAATTGAGAAGTGTATTGATAGGTTGGTCTGAAAGAAGAATAAACTAACAGTTAGTTTTTTCATGCAGTAACAGAGTGAGTGATCGACGACTTTTTTGCATACAGTTTATGCGCCGGACAAGTTACCCGCTCGATGATTTATGTCTCTTCATACATAGAAATAAAAAATCTGAAGCGAGTAATCAATAAATTGGAGTTCGGTACAGTGATGACCTACCCTTGTATAGAACTCGACAGATCATGGTCATTTGATGTTTGACATAACGTGAGACCGGGATTAGAATCAAGAGCGGGATCAGGATCGTAAAGAGGGCGTATCGCTACCAGAATCGGAAACCAGACCATGGTCGGGTCCAAAGCGATTTGTTTTTTGCGGTCTGGCTCTCGATGGGATGAGATCGGAAGAGGAGTCCATGGCAGCAACGAGATGAGAACGGGACCTTGATCTGAGTTGATAACGGGCCTGGGGTTGAAATGAACAACGGGGCCGAGATTAGAATTTATAGTGGGACTGGGACTGAGTCGTGAGCGGGATTGGGATATTAATCGAATGTAGGAACGGAATCGGAATCAAGAATAACGAGATCGTCTTTATAATAAGCTTCTGACATTCCGATCGTTTCCGGCTATTAGATATTTGTGTAATACAATGATAACTCAGTATCCGACTCATTTTACGCACCTTCGTGTAATCGAAAAAAAAAACATATGTAATAAGAGTTTGTTTCAGCGCCAATTACAGAGTCCTATTGACACAAACAGTCAGATATATATATGCGCAAATAAAAATGTTTCTCAATATTTGAAATTTTTGTAACTGAAATTTTCGATTCATATTGCGGAAAGTATATATAATTTAAAAATACCTTTTAAAATTTGAAAAAAATAAAGTTGTATTTTATAAAAATATCCTTCATATCTGATGAAATGCATAACTTATACAACAAGAAAAAAATTTAAAAGTACGAATTTAACCAGTAACATACCTTTTTGTTTACAAGTGTCAGAATATTTCTTTAAAAATATTAATGTATAAAGTTCGCCTTTTATTGTAAATTTCTTAAACAATTCACATTTTAATTACAATTTTCGCATGCGAATTGTATTAATTGATTTTTAATAACTGATAATAATTATTAACGAATGAAAATACGTTAACACACAAAGGTACATTTGACTAATATGTACTCTTTACTAAAACAATATTAATTAGTACGAGTCCAATGATATAAGTTAATCATATCCATTTAAAATTTTATCAATTACATCAATCTGTGCTTTTAAAAATCAATCAAATGATGAACTGCATGTTTCTAATTTCTGAATAAGAAAAAATTATAACGATTTAAATTATTATAATTTATGTAGATTATAATTTATGTAGAATAATAATCAAGAATAATAACGAACAATTAATGAAAATTATAAAGAACAAAAAAGTAATAATTTACTCTCTTTGGGGTATTCTGAAATTAAGTAATCATATTTCATAATTTATATAGTTTAAGTAAATAATATGTGCACATCCAACAATCGATTTAGTTGAAAGCAAATATTGTTTTTTTATGGAACATTAACTTTATTTTTCAATTACATTAACGTTTAAATTTATGTCGAAATCGTTAGAACCGTTTTCTTGACATCTATATATTTGTATACATGTGTATACAAAAATTGCTTACTAAAGTAATAGGATATAATTTCTCGTTTTTCGTTCGAATTAAATCAATAAAGAGCGGAATTACGTTTTTAATTTTTAATATGTAACTAGCGGTCACCTGCCCGCTTTGCTGGACGTGAATTCGGATTTGCTATTTCTTTTATTATTCAAATGTACTCCCGGTTTTGCTCTCGTGGATATAGAATGAATTCCTTCATTTTCTATATCAGCTGATTTTGATTGCGGTCATGGTCCTGTTCACGATGTCAATTCTGGTTCCACTGCCGGATATAGTCCCCGTCTCGCTTTCGATCCCAATATAGGTCTCAATACCGATCATGGTCCTCTCTTGAGCATTATTAGAAAGTGATAAAAAAATATTATTTATATAGCAACGAACATCCAAACAAAATAATACTATACGAATCCTAAAACCGTCTATAAATGATATCGCATCAAAAAATTTCAGTCTTTTATATATATATATATATATATATATATAACCGTTACTCATCCGCTTCACTGAGCGTAAGCTAATATTCAGCAATAATTCTTTTGTGTATGACTCAGATATGCTCAAGGTTTCACTCGCGTTAGAATAGAATGAATCCCTTCATTTTTAATGTTAGGATTTTCTCGATGTCAATTCTGCTCCTGGTCATGGTTCTGTTATAAATGTCAATATTGGTTCCATTGATCTGATCTCAATCCCACTATTCCAATAGCGGTCTTGATGCTAATTTTGGTTCTACTTGGTCATGGATGTTAGTAATGTTAGATTACCATTTCTACTGGTATATATATTTTTTAAATAAAAGGTAATCTTGTTATCTAAAATAATTATATCCTATTTGAGAACATAGTCTACCTCTATGCCAAATTTGATTACCAGCCGTCGGCGTATAACAAACATCCATTTAAACATACTTTTTTCATATTTTATATTATTAATAGCCTATGGCGATCTACAAACGATTCTGTATTAAATGGTCAAGTCCCAATTATGACTCGTCCAGCCGTCTGCGTATGACAAACATATATTCAAACATACTTTTTGATAACAGATATAACCATTACCAATGTGAACTTTACAAATCACACTGAAAAAAGAGTATATAAATAATAAAAGACCGGACTACCATAGAGCGATTTGAATCAAGAGAAGGTGATTTTAAATAACGAAACATTAGCAATTTAATCATATGCTGTCTTACCTTCTCGGTAAAATTGTCAAAATAACAAATACTGAAAATAACATATCTAAATGGAAGTTTATTACAAATAAATCAGGATGTATAATTTACATACTTTTTAATTTTGAGAAAAAAGAAGCAAATGATATAACTTATTCTATGCAAATTTAGACAATTTCATTTACTTGGGTTTTGTCGTGTCATCGGAGAAGATATTGCATACGAAAAATGTTTGTAAAAACGAATTTCCTTCATATTTTTTTTTTCGTTAATTTTTCATATTTTTAATTAGTTATTCTGCAGTTCGGGGCGGAGACAAATCCAATAAATCAAAGATCTTAAAAATCTGTGTAACTAACACGACTTTGTTTTATTTATATAGATGTAATGCTCGAAATAATAAAAATGTATAATGAAAACCTTAGACACTTACATTATATTTTTTTATAAATATAATGCCCTTTTATAGAAAAAGAAAAAAACATAATGCGTACATTTAGAATGAAAAATATTCTGGTTGATAATGATATTAATTATTCATGTGTCAGCGACTTCGTATGGGTGTAATTTATATTTAAAAATCAACAAATCTTTCGTGGATCGATTTGAATGAAATAGTACCTACATGTTGCATCAAGCTCCGTTTAAATTATGAAAATCCAATGAAAGTTTGTAAGTGAAGTTTTGGAAATTAGCATGTAAATAAACAAATAAAGTTTTAAAATACTATAATTGTATTCTATTAAAGTCTCTACTTTACCCGTAATAAGTTTCTAACTCCATGAAAAGGAGGAGGTTCTATATTAGAGGCTTATGTTTTTTTTAATGTACTTTTATTATTTTTTTGAGAAAACGGCATAATTGAATTCAAAAATTTGTTTTCGGATTAAAGGGAATATCATGGTTTGGTACCACTGTTACCAAAGTTGTGACCTGATCACGGGATCCTGGGGAAATCAAGGGAACTTTTCGAACATTATAGACACCCAGTACGTTTGGGAAGATGCACCAGGTAAGGTCGTAACTTAGATGGGTGACTGCCCCAATTCTTCTTAATGACATCTGCTTTTAGGGCTTCATTAATTTGGGAGGCATTGTAAATTGTTGATCTAGGGTAACTTCATGTTGGTTGTTAATTTTAATTAATGGCTTCACAGCATAGCTTGGGAGCATACTTGAAAATAAGATAGTCCACTTATTTTGCACGTGTATATTTATCTTCTAATGATTTTAACCCCTCTCTTGCGCAGTGGGACATATACGAGCTCATGCGCCGCATCATCGTCTGTACTTGTACGACCTTTACCCTTTTGCTATGTCCTCATTTTAAAATACATCTAGGTATATTTTACTCGTTGAATTTACATTGAAACGATATTAAGAAAAGTAATCAGCAATATATAAGTTTTAGATATTTTATTGGTAATTATTGTACTTTTTCATATTAATTACTTTTTATTGTCGTTGCATTATCACAAAATAAATGTTAACATTATTAAAGTTTTGTTTTTAGGTAGACGAAAGGCATTATAGTACCGGAACCACTTCACTTAATTTTTTTTTGTACATCTATCAAAAAATAACCAATAAAACCAGTAAATTATTCAACATCTCATTACGTGAACCTGACATCACGGTATCCAATATTTATGTTCTTTTATACGTACAAAAGGTACAAGCATTTCGTCTTCGGAGTGAGGGTGGTTCCTGTTAAATCACGCCAATTTATTACGTAATACGAGCAGAGATAATGTGTGCCTCGGGCGGGACAAATTTGCTAACTTTTTCTGTTGAACAACCTCTTTAGGTGAAATGGTTAGCGGTGAGAATTTCCACGAAAAGTATTGTTACAGAAGTTGAAATTATTAATGTGAATGTTTTAGCTTTTTAAATATAATTATGGCCGTTCTTATATATATTTCTAAGTAATTGGCGAATCACTTTCACATGTAGATAAAAAGATTTTGACTTATAGTTCAAAGTTATTATAAAATTATTTTTTTTTAACTATTAACTTTTTAACTAATATAAAAAAAGCATTCTTTTTTATTTAGTTTTTATTATTTACTTTTATAATTTATCTTTTAATCGCGTTCGAACTGCATAACGGATAGAATCAAATTTTACATAAAAATAGATAATTTTCTGAAATAGAAAATAAGATAATTTTACATATAAAATTATACAAACATGTACCAGAAAAGAATAATCGTAGACTGCTTCTTTTACACATAAAAGGTCCTCTACCCTCGAGTAGTTTATATTTTATTTTGATATATTAACATTTACCATCAAAACCATCAAAATTGGAACCGTGACCGATAATGAAATCAGAATCGAAAGCGGCACTGAGCAAAATCGAAGGTAGAATCAAGAAAGCGAGACCGAGTCTGAAATTGAGAGAGGGACCGGGATCAGAACCAAAAGCGTGACTGCGACCGGAATTGAGATTGGTAGCAGGATCGATTGATCTAAAACATGAAGAAACTCATTCTATGTTCACACGGGCGGAAGCTAGTACATCAATAAAGGTTCAAAGGTGATTGTCAGTTTTCAATATAATTAAATAGTGTATAAAATATATAAATACAGAAACTAATTTAACTTTGAAGGTTTCAAATTACAGTTCCCGAATAGTTCTCTATTTCCTACAAGGTACTTAAATGAGTAATAATTCCTGCCGTTTTGTTTATAGCAACCCAATATATAGAATATTGACTAAAATGATTTTTTTTTATTATATGCCGGATATATATACAAAAACATGATAATCACTTAGTTACAAGTTATTCTCTAAAGAATTACCTTGAAACTTTTTGGAAGTGTCATGTTCTAATTGAAAACAAATAACCATATAAATAGACAAATTATGTAAAAGAATATGGATATAAGAAGGGTTTTAAAGATACGAGCTTGCTACATCTCTAAATTGAACTTACGAGTACCTTTGATGCAGCGCTCCTTACAAAAATTATACCCGCAATTCGGATTTACACCAAATCCTTATAAAACCGACAGCTTAAAATTTACATGAAAAGTACGTGGCTTAACGCGCCGGAGCCGGGAACGTGTTTTTACCTTGGGCTTTGAATGCTCACTCTTTATTTGAAATTTGCTCGAGGCTTATTGGATAAAGAGATTATAAAATACAGCTTCCGGAGCTTTGACCCTCACCACAGATTTTTTAAGTGACAACGACTTAAAAATGAAATGGGAATTATAAATATTAGTCCTTAAATAAAAAAAGTGCCAATTCGTGCTCGCCTCGTAATCGCTGGTTAAATTTGCCATGCCAGCTTTTTATTTCCTCTTAATCGACATGAATCGTATATTTATTTCGTAATATTGATGTAATTCTACGGTTTGTCAATATACGGTAACAGAAAGGCTTACATTAAAGTTGCCGTCTTAATCTTCCATTCGGACGCGTAATGGTAGGGATTTTAAATGGATGGTATTTTGGAAAAGACTGCAAAATATCTTTTAATTTTCATACTAAAAAAATAATATTATCTGACCGAAGATATCAAAAAATTTTAAATAGATGTTGAGGAATTTTTAATATGATGAGGACTGTTTTATGAGCCACAAAAACATTATAAGTATACCCACCCAAGTATATTTATAGCGTACACGGTATATCGTTTATGATTTGCAAAACAAATTTAAAATACTAGCAAGAAGTGGGAGGTTCTTGTTCAGGCTTGTCAGTATATCAAGTTAGAAGTAGATAGTGTGTGGCAAGGAAATGCCTTGGAATATAAAAGCGTCCATTTACCGTATTCTATACGCTCGGGGTGGTAGCAGCCCGGGCGGGCGCGGGTGACAAATGGCCGGTAGGCCTCGTCGCGCTGTCTGCGAGTTCGCGTGACTTCACCCTGACACGGCCGATCGCATGACTCCGACGACTGCATGGGAACTTCGCGAAGGTTGTATGAAAGTTTCGTACTCAATTAATTTAGCCTAGCTACGATACTATCGAGATCGATAGAAATAAAAAGAAATATAATAAAGGATGGAGAAGTTCTATCGAAGGGAACTTAAAAAGAAAGCATATCAGGGGACACCCGGATTTGAACCGGGGACCTATCGATCTGCAGTCGATTGCTCTGCCACTGAGCTATATCCCCGTTGAAATTGTCGCTATAAAACTCATAGTGCTGTGTAGTGACATAAAACTGTCACAATGTTGAATAATAGAGGATAAATATGGACGTTTATCTCGCTTGAGGTTTATCTTATAAATCGATTCATTTTATGATGTCATTGGTTTATATCAGGTATGGGCAACCTTTGACATGTTGTGGGCCAAACTTTAGTGTGCAAATACGTTCGCGGCCGCGTTCAAAAGTAGGTGCATTTTAAAGTTGTGTTCATAATTTTTAGCGATAGATATCAAACATGAAATTTTAAGAATGTCTCGCGAGCCGGATTACATCTTACAGCGGGCCGGATGCGGCCTGGGCTGACTGTTGCACACATATGATTTATATAATTATACTATTATGAATAAGAAAATAAAGGTGTTTATTTTGTTGTATTTAAATATTTAATTAATGTAATTCAAGTTTGCATAAGAAGCATACTATAGAACAATTGAACGAGGTTGCGATTTTTGTTAATTGCTCGATTCAATGCATTATTGACGATGGTCATCCAGACATTAATGCATCTATGTGCATATGAATATCTCTTCAAATCATATTAATATCGTCTCCATTGGATATACAATTACATAACCTATAATTCACATCTTAAATTGAAATATATTTTTTGATAAAACGTGCGTTCAAACACATTAAAAACAGAGTGTTCTGTAAAAAACAGCGATGTTCAAAAGTAGATTTAGGCCACGAATTCTGGTATGTCATTGTATTCTCATATATTTCAGAATTCAAATAATAAAGAAAGCTTGCGTATGTTTGTAAGCATAAATCTTTCTTGTATATCCATTAAATCTTTAAAAAAAAATTAAGTCCCACAGTTTCAAAAGTTATTGTGGGATGCGAAATTTAATAATCTCTGCTTTTTCTGTTATAACAGCATAATATGACATTACATTTAATACTAAAAAACCGTGCTTAATGAAAGACCTTGTAAAAAATATTGTTTGAAATGGAATCTAATAATATTGAATTTAGCTTGTACTCGATTTAGGCGGTGTCCACATTTAGCGTTATTATCAGGTAGATATTAATTTAAAACCATGTGGGTGTAGTCTGACACAACAGTGATTGTTGGCCGTGTTTCCATAAAATGAATCAGGTAATTGAATAGCTTGCTATGTAGATATTCCATAAATATATGTTTTTAGGGTTCTGCATGTAAATATTTTGTTGTTTTTTGTTCTCGCTTGGTTGTTTGTCCGTGTATTACCAAACTCGTTAAAAAAATTAAAATTATGCGTAAACTTTTATAGGACATGTAAAATATTTGACGATAAAGACATGAAAACAATGAAAACTTAAATTCATGTAGAAACAGGCGTTTATAGTTCTGATAATGTTATAACTGTGATGAGAGAACCGAAGAAAATTTGTGTTTCGGGAATTGGTTAATTATATTAAGACTATGGAATTGAAGGTCGTATATATTAATTGAAATTATAAGGAAATGGGGGGTATCGGCTACCTCGATTGATTATTATTTTGAATTTGCGCTCAAATAAATACTGACATTTTATTTCAAAAGTCTTGAATCCTGAAAATGACTACTAAAATAGCAATTGATCTTAGGAGTGACAAATAAGTTTTGTAGTTTATGACAAATGTAATGAACATATAAAATATCTAATAATTGCATGTATCTTCAGCTTCACGTCGGACCAAGAATGTGTTAATTCGACAACAACTCGATGTTCCCATTTAATAAATTTGTTAATTTGAACAATTACATTTGTTTTATTATTAATTTTTTTAAAAAAATGGAATAAGAAATCAAAAATATTTATTTATTCATGAGATTACGTTATTATTTGTCAGTATTAATTTTCTTTGAAATACAAATAATTTAATATAGAAGCTTAAAATTTCACACAATTATAAGATCCAATGACCCAATGATATTTTTAGAGCTTTATAATTTAATTTTTGATTTGGAGTTTCAGTTTTCGTGACTCAAATACAAAAATAGTAAAAACGTCACTTTTCATTTATAGAGTAGGGTGTCAAAGGTAAGGTTGTAAGAGGTTTAAGAATATAATCAGTTACATATACAATGTTTTCATGACACTAATTAAAAAAGTTGCTAAGGGCCATCTGGCTATTTTGCCGCCCTGGGCAAAAATGATATTCGCCGCCCTCACCAACGCTTATGTGAAAGATGGGATCTTTGTTATACAAGTTGTAACAAAACTATGAAAAGTTACGTTAGGGAAAACTCTTACTATTAATACTCTTCTCAAGTCTAGAATAAAAAAATCAGCTGTCATACAGTACGTTCATATCTACTCAATCAAAATGTAAGGAATAGCCGATTTCTTTTTCTGCGATTTCAGAAGAGAGTCCACAGTAAAAGTTATTCGTGCACCATTTTCTCCTAAAGTGATTGTTTACAGTTTAGTTACACCAAATATAATATGAAATTGTTGGAAATGTAAAATATTCATATATATTAATCGACTGAAACTTCTGAACAAGTATACAAAAGTTGAGAAGTGTGTGTTTGTATGTTTGTAAGTATATATATGCCTGTCAAAGAATTCTCAGAAGCTACTAAATGGATTGATTTTTGCTATCGACATAAGTATTTTTCGACTTCATCATTATCGACCTATTTCAACTCACGGCTTCTTTTCCCTTGAGCCATTTTCCTTGTCTCGGGCTAGTCTTTGTACGTACGACCCTTTAACTAACAAAGCTTCAAAAAGAAAAAAAATCGATCAACCTGGTTGTGGTGTATATATGTGATGATCAATACATATGTAAGATATAATATTTAAGATTGATTAAAGTTAAGTTTCATACGTAATGTATTAAAAAAAACAGAAAAAATGATTTGTTTTAAAATTCAATGCAAATAAATAAAACGCAATTATATGAAGCTACAAAATGACTCATTTTAAAACTAATCAAATTTGGTGAATAAAACATTTTTTTAATAATCTTTGTAAGATATGTTGAAAATCAGGTATATCTTTCACGACCTGTAGATTTATATTATAAATAGGTACTTATGTAGTAAATTCACACGCACACTTCAAAATTTGTATGATTAATATGCTATTAAAATTCACGCCACTTTTGAGTTTTAGCATAGAACTTGTAGACTTGGCATAAAATTCGTATAAATAGATAATATACTTTTATTCTAATAGAATAAAAGTATTTATAAAATACTTCTATTCCATTATATCATCACTTATCTGACGGAAATTAGTCTACAGATAAACAATGGAAAGTAATACATTTTTGGTGATATACGATATCTTAGGAATACCCCTAAAGTGTCGTATAGGAATGTAGGGTAAAAGGGTATTCCCCTACACATATTAGTGTTGTTTTAGAGGGTAGAAAAGATAATATCGTGTGAAACTAAACCTTATTAATTTGGTTAGATTATTGAAAATGGATTTATAACGGAATTGACACTGTGAATAATAAACGTAAATATCGATTCTTTGGTTATAGAGCAACGAGGTTAAATTCATTATCAAAATAGAAATAACATAAATAAGATGTTGTAAGCAATACAAGGCATATGAAATAAAACGATGGAATACAAAATAGAGCTAATACCAAAATACTTCGGAACACAATTCGAGTCGGGTGAGTCCGGCTCGAATGTTTCCGGTTATTTCAGCGTGGATATCGTTTCAATCAATAAAATTGATATTTTGGTCATTTGTTTTATCTGTTATCGCGTTCATCAGGAATATAGTAAGAATTGGTTAATTGACCGTCTAACGCTTTAAGCTGCACTTTCGTATGACATACATGTAAGTACCTGGAGGGTCGAACTGCTCTCGTTTTTTGTTGAAAAATGTATTTCGACGCGAATAACATACTGATGAGATATAATATTTTTCGATCTTACCGACATAACAATATTTTTATCATCACAGTTTGGCTTAGCCTTGCTTAACAACGCCATCTATTGTCAAATAGCTTTAGTGTTGATATGTCGATAAAGCAGTTAGTTGCTCTGAATAATAGTTTTTTTTCACAAAAAAATCTTATTTTCACCAAAAAAAGAAACTTGACATTTTCTCATAAAAAAAGACTTAAGAAAAAACTAAAAAAACTTGAAAAAAATAATCATACGCAATCGAATCGAAAGGGGTCCTCTGGATTCGGGACCGCCTGGTTTCCCAGCCGTGCTACTATAAACTTGTCGATATAATTGCTAAATATACCTTTACATTCTAATTCTATTTATCACCTTCGAAATCCCTTGCATATTAAATTTCATGGAAATCGTTGGAGTCGTTTCCGAGATTCTGATTACATATATGTACATACACAAGAATTGCTCTTTTAAAGATATTAGATGTTGCGTGCGCCTGTCCGCGTGTGTGTGTATGTGAATGTATATTATAAGTATTGTATATTTAGTAACATTATTTATTTCTATTTATCAAATAAATATGAATATAAAACATATGGCTTTTCAGAAGTAAGGCGATTAAAATTATTGCATGATTTCAAATTTTGATATTACTTTTTAGGGTTTCGTAGTCAAAATGGCAAAAATTCAACGCTTATAGTCTAGTTATGTCCGTTTCCGTCCATCTGTACATATATCAAAGGAATTTTATTCAAAAATTCATATTAGTATATTGATGAAATTTGGGATATAAATGTCTTGCATTAGCCGCTACTAAATAAATATTTCTAAGGGGGCACTCTATACGGGTAAAAGAAGCAGAAAAAAAATTTTCAGCAAACATCAACGTAAGCACACATTTCAATATATATTTTTTAAAGATTTTAAAGTGTATATAAAGAATTTTTTGAATTAAGTTAATATTTTCAGAAATAATCGCTCCTAAAGAAGTACAAATGGTGTTTTACCCTTTTATTTTTTAAACCGATGTCCAAAAAATATGAAAAATAATATAAATGTAACACTTAATAAATACTTAAAAATATATATATTTATATGACCGGATGTAAAGTTTTCGAGTTATTGCCGAAAAACTGCGTGTCTCAACAATAGTGGTGATACGCTATTTTGCTGGTGCAATTTTTTACATCGTAATTTTACATTTTGAGACTGTAGTGAGCGCTTTAATTGTATTTGAATGCACTTAAAATTTTATACAAAATTATGTATTTAGGTAAACACATTACAATAGTGATGCATTATAGTAAAGTAAAAATTTAATAGTAAGAATATATACTGATTATAACATTCATATATAAGATAAAAAGGACTGGTCGTTTTTGAATAATGTTCGAGAATGTATAACACTATGTCTTTTGCGACCTCAAATCATTTGACGACGTTCTTGGTTGTGTAAAACGGTAATAAAGATATGTTCATGAGCAATGTAAAATTATGCAAATATAAAATCATATCATCAATCAAATCAACACCCGTCCTATGTGGGTCCCTTTTTAGACGTTATTAGCCGGTTCATAGTATCAAACAAAAAAGTTCCCTTTGAAGTCAGCATATTGTGACGAGGAACTATGGAACCCTGCAATGCGCGTGGCCCGCTATGCGCTTGGCCAGTTTATTATAATAGTTATCCAGCTTTTTGTTCTTTATTTTCAAATATAATTTTAAGTATCAATCGTGTACCAGATTGAAATACTAATAAATTGAGAACATTTGAAGCCGGAACAAAGATATAATGAAATATTCCTATTTAGAAACGGGCCGTAACGTAAATAAAAACTTGATGTTTCAAAATTCAAAGAAAAAGAGAATAATAATCCTTAATTTGCGTGCCTCTCTCTGTTACATGATTGCTTCGTTCCTACACTTCACGTTTTCTTTTTAAAGTGGCACTTAGAAGAAAGCAATTCGAAATACTGTTTGTGTTATAACTTTTATTTTGCTACAAAGATTCGCCGTCTCTTTTTAATAATTAACTGGAAAACAATTTTAGATTTTGACGTTTATGTGCATTTAAAGTATTTATTTATTATGAATATAAACTTTTGTAATGTACGTTAATGTACGAAAGAATTGCGATATGTTAGTTCTCGAGGAAAAATTCAAAATCACGAACATTAATTAAATTAACTAATCGATGTAACATTATTGTTGGTATAAGATTTTCAGTCCGCAAACCAAGAACCATGTTTTCTGTAACAAGCAATGATAATGGATAAAAGCCGCGATCGGCTAGCAAAAATACTATAGAGAAAGCTTATCCCATGACTTAGAATATTATGTTTTTCAAATGATTCTACTGTAACATAAATATAAAATTTCATTAGATAGAACTTTTAGTATAGTTAGTTACACCTATCAGATAACTGCCAATGGGATATCAGGCTATCGTAAAGGTCTCATTCTATTTTATATCTGATAGGTTTATTAAATTGGCATCGCCCTCCGTTCTTTCCGATCTTAAAATAGAATAGAGTTACACAGACACTGAGTTAGTATTTAAACATACAAGTGATCAGACGTGAAATCAATTACCAATTGAAAGTCTCGTGTAAAAAAAAAACCAATTCGAATATTTACATATTTATTGTAATTGAAAGTGCAAAATATCGGAAATCTCGGGAAGATTTTACTACTTACGTCTCTAAGTTGTACAAAATGAAAGCTATACATACTGTTGTACATGCAGACGCCAGCAACTACCAATGCTTTCGAAATTATTTGTTATTAAATTAAAAACCTGATGATAACTATAGCTTATTTCAAGCGCGTGATGATAAATTTGCACCCCTGCTGAAAACAGAAACCTTATATTTCTAGAATTATTATACCCAACGAAAGCCGTTTAGCTCAATTTGATATTTATTGTGAACTTGGATAAAAATATGATTTGAACAAAGTTCTTTTTTAAATTTATTGCATGGTTCTGTAACTGACATAACAATATTTTTTTTCTGAGCAGTTGATTTAATGTTATGTTCTGCCACAATACGTACACGAGAGCGATTGACTTCTAGAAGAACCTTTCTAAAAAAGTAAACAACGCCATAAAACATTAACATGTCAGCGTTGATGCAAGAATAGCAACTAAATAGAATTTTGAGAATGGTCCAACAAATCAGAATACTCAGATCTTATAAACAAAACACTTGCACATTTCCTGTGTAGGCAGCTGGGATCATATCGTTTTTTACTTAACAAAATTTATTCTAATCCTTTTTTATATGAGAAACGTTTAAACATCTTGTTTTTATGTTTGATTCCAAAACAGCACAGGAACTTTTTGAATTGTCTTCATAATTTTTTTTTTAATATTTCGATAGAATTCTACAGTAATATTTTTCGGAAATATTATGACTTATAAATAAAAAAATGTTAACATGGATTGTCGTGAACGATTTTTGTGACAAAGCTTAAATGTTTGTCAAAGTCATAGTTACATTACAAGATCACAGAGCAGGCCATATAGTACTCGGAAAATCGAAAATGATTCTAATAGATGAATGAGCACAGACTATGAACAATCAATGTAAAGGGCGAATAATATCTCTATGGCAAATGATCGTAGATCTTAGTAGAATGTGCGAGACTGTGTAGTGCGTTTGTAGCAGTAGATATGTCAGCATTGCTGTTTGTGAGTTGTGAGCGGTCAGTTAGAAAACAGTTGAAATATTACACACACACACACACACACACACACACACACACACACACACACACACACACACACACACACACACACACACACACACATATATATATATATATATATATATATATACTTATTATCGACAACTATAAAATTGATGAATAACTGATACCACTCTTATTCAGAATGATAGATGTCCACATTTAGTGGTGAGGTTGGTCCGTAAAATGCTAAATAAATATAACGTAATTTCATATATGTATTGTTTAAATCCATTATAAAATACCCTTTTAATTTCAAATTAATGGTTGTTTGTGGAGTCGGCGACATACAGCAAGCCAAAAAAAAAACCCTACGAATTCGAGTTCTACTCGCGTGGGGAAGGTTTCGTACGCTATTATACATATTTTTTAAAGCTGATTCAAATTTGTTTGTGGTAACTAAAAAAAGTATGGGACTATATTGTAAAGGGAAATTGCTGAATATATTGTCTATTGTCAAATTCTGTCTCGTGCTATATTCTTAAATACGTGGACTAAGACCGAGTGATAGAAGCTATTCTGATATTGCATTTTTTGATTTTACTTATAAATTATTATTGCATGACAATAACGCATACTCCACTATAAGCTGACACTCACTTAGTATGTGAGTACATAAGTAGTGAATTAATTTATATTAAATATTGAACGGAATCGAAACAAAGTGAATATACACTTCTTATAAGTTTTCCCTTACTTTATAAGTAATGAAATATTTTCTGTATTATTTTTAAAAGTTTAGACTCAGTAGTTTCGGAGGTAAGTGGAGGAATAGAAATGATCAACTTTTATCTATCTTCTTAAATGACTTTAAAACTATTTGCTTTAAGTATTTGAGACTCTCACAATAAGCCATTTTATTTTACATAGCACCGTTTGCAATTGGTTTTAATTTTTTTTAATTTGCCCCGGAAAGTGACTCACATATTTAAAATAAAATAAAATAAATGAGTTTTAAATACGAAATTTAAAATGTTATACGTCAAAATTTGGGTCACAGACTTTCCTATGGGCATAAATGTCAACTTAATCAGTCCATTAGATCATAACAAATTGGATGTATCAGATAGACAGACAGACAGACACACGAATGATCCTATAAGGGCTTCATTTTTTTTTCATTTGGAGGTATAGAATCCTAAAAATATAATCTATGGACATAAATATGAAATGTAACGCACTGAGTTAAAGGGATATCCCCTTCTTCTATGAAGACAAAACTGCGTCTGACCTTTTATATGGAATCGACTTCGAAAACAACTAATTATTTAAATAGGTTTTCAAAGGCAGTCTTTGTATATTATTTTTTTAAAGTTTTTGTATTTTACATTTTTATTTGTCAACAGAATATTCATTAGCTAAACATCTATTTGCTACTATCGGTCTCAAATCTACGAAGATTTTCAATGAAACGACTCGATAAGTAAACCGATCGTCTGTGTAAAAAAATTTGAACTACATGCGTTTGGATTTATCAGTAATGCCATATGCAGGTCGCGTCTTGGGCTGAAACGACTGAGGAACATCACGTATGCGGCTGTTCATCAAGATAGGCCACGTTTTATGGAATAATTTTCAGGTGTTTTGATGTCTTCGCTAATTTTATTTTGAACTTTGATTGATTTCGTAAATTGTTAAACTGGATTTAAGTTATGACAAGAATTAAATAAACTAGTTAATTTACTGTACATAGAAACTGAAGTTATAATAAACATTTGCATTAGTAATTAGCGAAATTTATAGTTTGCTTAAAATATTAATAATTCGATTTTAATGTCTTATATCGCTATTTTTACAAATTAAATTGCACAGTTTCCGTTGAAAATTAAAATCGTATGTTGTGTCACTTTTATTGATGTAAGAGTAAAATTGTTGTGAGGTAATTGGAAAATATGAAATAAGAATTTCCAAAAAAAAAAATAAACTTTTGACTAAAACGGTTACCTTTGAAAACCATGCATATTCGTAAATTAATGTTTGACTTGAATCAAGAATGAATACTTGATTTGGTTTCATAAAACGTATTAAGTCACGATGACAACGTCTGAGGCCAAATCTCGATCGTTGTCATCAGATTGATAGCAGCGGCTGTTGGTACACCTCAGCCCGCGTCAGTATAAATAGCTAAGTCAAGATCCAAGTCTCTCATTTTGAAACAAAAAGATCGAGGAAGGGAATGACTCATCATTAGGGTAACTGAAACCTGTCACAATAACGGAAAATTATGAATTTGACTCACCTACTTATAACCCGTATCGTATTACATTATAATGCTTTATGAAATTAGTATATAAGTGATAAGATAACGTCTCAATCAATAATAGAAACTGATACGGCCAAATACTTCATGCGATTGATCGCTATCATATATTTCAATCATTTGTTTTATAAATTAGGCATACTGTGACGCACATGATCGAGTTGATTAACCGACAAAACTTGAACTACTCCGTAAACATGTAGCCAGTGTTTCTCAATTCTTATGCAAGTTAGCGGATTCTGCTTCGTTCTGTATTCTGAGGGTTCGACAAGCTCCGACGGAAGCGATTGGCATTCATGAATGTTCACTTTTGACACAACAGTTTTGGCACATCGTCAACAAGTGGTTTCTTAGTGGTTGCTGTCGAAAATACGAAATATGCCGTCATGTGCAATGAAAAACCATGACAACCACATTACCTAATATACAAATTATAAAAAAAGGTAAGAGGTTAATACTTTCTTGTATCAATACTATTTGTTTATGTAATGTTTATTTATCGATTACTAGCATATTAAAATCTATAATAAGTGATATGTGAATATACATTGGCAATTTATATTATTTAGTTTTGTGTGGTGCGAAAAATAATAACATTCTTGTTTCTATAATTAATTTTCATATATATTTGCTTTGTGTTATTTACTTAGAGAATACCTATGGGCAATAATGAGATAGAATTGTGAAGTAATTGCTTTGTAGTTCAAAAATGGATAGAATTTTTAATGTATTGTGCTCAATATTATTAGAAAATTTTAGAAAAACGACTTTTGGTTATATATGGTCGATATGAGCAGGAAACAATTTTATATCCTAAAGTGATTATAATATTTATAAAAGCGATATTAGGTGTGTAAGAGTTAACAAGAAAAGTAGATTTGACTGCGCACTTTTTCACCATTTAGCATTGAAAACGTTGAAAATTGTTATTACTTCTTCGTTCAGTAATGGCCGTTTAAAAAGTTCTACATGTAAATTTCTCGCATGAAAACGGTAAATCACTGATACGAACGCGACTATAATCAAACATCCATTTGCTTCCATTTCCTTTAGACTCTAAAGTATTTGGAACATTAGCATTCCCCGTGGAGTAATAATTTGGCCATGTTACAGAAAAAACTTTTGCGAGTTATATTCCCGTGAGGTATAAATAGGTGCATACTGTTTTGATGTATTACGTACTATAACGAAGGCGGGCTAGCAACGATTTTATGTGTATGCGAGATTTTCGCTTACATATTTCGTAACTTAAAGCTTAATTACTTTTGAATTAGACAAGTAAATAGTTTTATTTTTGTAAGCTCAAGTCAAGGAGTGGGCATAGACCACAGTCACATAATACAATATTTATTTATATTACCATTCTTTCATTTACATTAATCAATTATTTTATTAAATTTCAATGATTTTGATAGGTCATATTTTAGAAAAAAACATTAAATGGAAAAAGGTATAGAAATAAAGTAGTTATTTAACGTGTAATATTTTGTTCAGGGTTCCATGTTCACAATTTTTATACGGCGTTAGGCTTACAAGTCAGATCAAAATATACTTGCATCTCCGTCTATAATATGATGAATGTGCATTTTATTCAACTTAACTAAATGAATGTATGTCCCTTGTAAGGTTCCAAAAGATCAAATAAAAAAACGGAACCCTTATGGAATCACTCGTGTGTCTGTCTGCTTATCCTTCTCACAGTTAATTTTTTTCGAATCTACTAGAGCGATTAGACTAAATCTGGAGTTTGTAGACATATGAATTTCTGTGTTTCAAATACGGACATGTAATGTAAATAAATGAGTTTTGAATACGGGGCTCATTTTTGGGGTCAAATTAGAAAAAAATTAAAAGAAAAAAGCACTTTTAAAAGCAATCTTTTATTACTTGTTAATAAAAAGAACTAAAAAGTTAAAAATAATTTAAACCTGACGAGAAAAATATCATTATATAGATAACTTTTAACGGCAATTAACCTTTTTCATCTACGTCAATGTAATCCCATATCGTACATGCCTAATTTAATTTTTTTATTAAACCGTAAAACTTTTACACCTTGTATTAAATCTTTGCGTTTTTATCACAGACCCAATTCTTTATACATAAAAGCGTGTTACATTGCGATGGAACATTGAAGAACATTTAGCATATTACACCTTTATTATTTTTTTTTGCAATATGGGATTATTGTGACGTAGACGAAGAAGGTTAATTATTGTTAAAGGTTGCAATGTAGGTACCAAGATAATGGTATTTTTCTTTCTTTTAGTTCTTTTTATAAAACATGTTCTCAAAAACTTTTTTTCCTTTTATTTTTTGGTCATGTTGTTCCTACTAGTATAGCACAAAAGCAGTCCATCCCCCCAGAGGCTCATTGTAGGAGGATAAGGGCTTCAGTACAACAAGGTTCTCTCTGGTACCCTGAGGCTTAAAGTTAGCGATATGACATGTTTATACATTCTCATACCATTCATCCCTCGGCACCTGTTCACCTTGGCATTGGGTCATTCACCTAATAAATCTAATTAAAGACAGAATCCACATACATAAAAAACGGAACGAACGAACGAATTTATTTTCCCAAAGATGAGGTCGCATATTTACGTCCACCAAACCACTACCACTCGCCACCCATTAAAAACGGTCCGACCATCAAGACGACACGGTTGTGTCACTTAATTACCGAGCTCCTATGGCCATTTTCCCTCTTCATCATCAGACCCTGGTTACCGTCTAGCACCAAAGTACTCGTCAAGCCGAATTATACGAGCCCAAACTAGATGGAGTTATTGTGTCGTTTAATTACAGAGTTCCTATGGCCATCTTCCCCCTACATTATCAGATCAGCTCCATGTCATGATAATATTGCATTGTCATCTGATTTACATATGCATGCAAAATTGCAGTTCAATCGTAACCGGGAAGTGGATCAAATTTGCTAGCAAGATTTGATTACAGACAAACAAACAAACACCGGACAGATGAAACCAAGTAAAAGTTTGTAAAATAAAGAAAGTTTTGGAAACTACCGTGTGACATAACAAATAAAATGGACTTATTGTGAGAGCCCTAAACATATTTTTTAAATTGTTTTATAATAAATGGTTTAAGTTATTTCAAAAAATACATAATAATTGACCATTCTTGCTTATGTCCAAAAATGTCGAAATTTTGAGAGACAAAAATATAGTTCTTTACTTGTATGTAAACAAGGAAAATCTATAAAAAGTGTACAGTCCTAAAGTAACATGGTAAATCTCTCAATATTATGTGTCCAAATTTACACGAGTTACCACAAACACATATGGTTCAGATTTAATAAAAACATGGTAGATAACATATTAAACGTATGAAATCCACTTTGGTTTTGATCTTATTAGAAATAAATGAAAGTATAAAAATCAGTCAATTGTAACTACTAGTAAGAATTTTCAAAATTACTTTTGGGATAGCTAACTAAGAAGTGTTTTATTCATATATCGACTATGTTAGGCTACATGCTAGGTTCCGCTTGATTCTCACTTGTGGCAAACAATTAGTATCACAAAGAGTTATACAATGTTCCAACAAGAGGGCGATAGTGTAACAATCGATCGCGATAACAATCAAACGGGCGTCTAATAGAGAGTATTGATTGCGTGACCAATTGAAGGAAACTGCGTCTGTGCGAGCTCTCACCGACACTGAAGACGTAACTGGTCAAAACGTGCGGGCTCAGTCTATTTACTATTAAAACAATGTTATCAGAATTGGTAAAAGAGTAATCAGCTATCTTTCCGCAAATTGCGCTTTTTCACTGCTTGCCAAAGTCATTCACTGGTTAAAAATGTTAACGGGAAAGCAAATTTTTTTTGACTCAAAATATTTCTACAGAAACCACTATCTCATGGACTCCCTGCAAGATTTAGTGCGTGATTAGTCTGCTCTTTCTTGAATTTTTATAATCGATATCGATGGTTCATTCTATGTCCTTAGATGCTGCTGATCTTTAAAACTATATATTATCTTCTTTCCTCTTAATATTGTTAGAAGCTCTATCGAGACTATAATTATAACTCCTTTGACCACTGGGTGACCTTTTATATTTTCACCTTATCTTATAAAAATTACCAGCAAAATCACTTTATAATAGTATTACAACAACGCGATTGATTGAATGTTGACACCCATTGTCTATTAAAAAAAAAACATTTCTTCATTTCTTTTCTTTCGGAACAAATTATGATTAGTAATATTTAAATCAACTTGCCACCCTTTCAGTTACCACGCACAAATTAGTGACATACTACAAATGAATTGCCTTAATTATCATGGCTATATCAGTACAAAGGATACCTTGTCTTTTGGTCAAATTAATCTCTCTCGGAAGCATATCGAAAATTACTATGGAAAATTTGTGTCTGAAAAAAAATATGGAAAGTTCTAAAATGAGACAGACTATCTAGTACAATTTGGCTTCGCAAAACACAGACACTTGAATATTCAATGAAACATATTCTTTAACATAACGTTTGATACTGGAATCATAGGTTTGAATCGAGTGATGTCCAATTTTGTTGTCATAGTCAGAGGGTAATTGAACTAGTTTCAAAAAACTTGGGACGCATAGTAGAGCAAGACAATACTTATCACCGCTTTAAGCTTATTAAGGCACAGATGCGGAGGCACATGGAATACTATTCTCATCTTTCGCCAGGTTTCACTATATTGCATAAAGTCTTAAGTTGCTTGAATCGACAGCGATTCATTGATATCTACTTTAGTTAAATCTCTGGCATTGTAAAGAGATATTAAAAACCGTCACATTTTCTATTGCATTTATTGGATGGAATACTCCAATCAGTTGTCCTCCAGTCACAGGCGCTAAGTTCCATACCCATACCTCGAGTCGTTCAATTAAATTTTATATCTATCATGTCGACGAGTAGCCGTCGAATAAAGTATGCTTTTATTGCGTTTTTACTGCGTACTTAAACTGTGAAATGAATTTTTATTAGTTTTTTTTAATAATTGAAATTAGTATATTAAAAACAGTAAGTATTTTTATTTAATTTGACATTTGTACTATTTGAGCGTACAAGATATTATGAAATAAAAATGATGCTGTACCCGGACAGCCTGAGGAATGTCAGTGCAGGAACTCACCCTACTGACGCGCCGTTCCAAGTGTCCAGGAACTAGGGCCACGACCATCCAGTGGCACTGTTGTGTTGTTAACCTCCGCTAATCGTATTTTGTACATAAAGTACACTAATTCCGCACTGATCCGCGTTTTCTCATCATTTATTCATACGCGCGTGAGCAAAATACCTCCGATCAGCTGGCAAACAAGACTGTATGACGTCTGACGTGACGTTATATTCCACCCACCTAGTGTCTCCAGTTGTCTATGGCCTAGGGGAGATAAACTATAATATTAAAAAGGGGAAAATGGCGTAAACAAATACGTTACTTGGTTACGATTGTTAATAAAAAAAAAAAAATTCCATTGGAAAAAGACTGATCGATAATATGTCGGTTGTTATATAAACTGTTTATATTTGAGACGTATAGTGTGCACACATAGATACGGTATGCATTTCCGTTAAAGTTTCGACATGTTAATCGCTAACTTTGTTAAGGAGGTTCGTGAGCAGTGGCGTAGCTAGCCTAGGTGTCAGTAGGGGCGGATTTGAAGTGACACCGTAAAATCAAAACTGTGTAGTTGAAGAAAAACTCTAATGGTGGACAATGTTTTATGTTTCGATGTGCATTTTTTGCGAATTAAAATTTGCGGTCGGACGAACTCGGGTGTTACCTCTAATTGGGTGGCACCCGGTGCAGGGCGCCCTTGCCGCCGTTCCCTAGCTACGACACTGTTCGTGAGATAATACTGTTTGCAGATGACACTTATTTATTATTCAAAGTTTAAAGAAAAGAACTCGATTATGACGATGTGAATATTGCTATCTTCAAAACTGAAAAATGGTTTAAAGTAAATAATTTACTTCTCAATAAGAAGAAAATAAAAATGTGTAAAATTCTTACTTCCGAATGTAAAACAAGGATCTGGCACTGTTTTAATATTAAACGAGGAATTAGAGGTTGTTGTTGCTGCTGTATTCTTGAGAGTTACTACAGTTAATAAACTTCAATAGTCTTCATATCGATGAGCTGGCGAAAAGGCTTAGCTCTGTTGCTTATACAATTTAAAAAATTTGAAATTTCTCCAATATCCAAAACCGCTAAATTGGTTTATTTTGGCTGTTTCCATAGTCATATATCAAACGGCATCCTGCTTTGGGGACATGCTGAGGATGTTAATAGAATATTATTGCGGCAAAACAGATCCATTCGCGCAATTTACAAGCTGGGACCTTGTGTATCTTTTAGAAGTAAGTTTAAAGAATTTGGAATTTTAACTGTGGCTGCATAATATATATTTAATAGACACAAAGAAAATTTAATAGATGTAAGGATAAAAATTGTAAATTTTTAAGGAAAACAGAATCGACATACTTTCAATACTAGAAATAAAAATAAACTATGTTTACACGTTAGTCGATTACTTAAGGTCCATAAAACTTTTATTTAGTTACTTCGTGCACATTGATTTTCAGAAACATGTTTTGATTAATTCTAGTAATCTCATAAATTAAGTAGTCAGATAATGACGAAGGAGTTGAGGTGATTACTAATAATAGGTAAAAGATGAGTGTGTGCAGTGGCAACAAAGCTCAATAATTAAACTTTATGATTTACTAAATTGCTATTTGATAATTATTATTATTATATAAATTATGTTGGCGTTGTAGGTTTTCTGATATATTTGCAATGTTTATATTTTAGAATACTCCCGAAATTGATTAATTATATGATTGGCTTCCGTATCTCCTTTGTTGCTCCGACGAAAGTTGTTTCAACAAATCTCTGCTCCACCACCATTATACTCGTCGAATCGTTCAAGCCTAGGTTCCTCCTCGACAAAACCTCTGGTCCGGCCCATCGGCGAGCAGCGGTTAATAGTCCTCTCCGTTACAATGAGGCTAATGAAATTGGAGAATATACTCAAAAAGGGATCCTTCTATCGCGCCACCTATCTTATTGGATGCTGTTATAAATACTCCTATTGAAAATGTGAATTCTATGTAACATAGGAAACGTGCAATTTTACTCTTTTAGTCCTAGCAATACCCGTAGTACTCCCAGTAATTGAACATACTTGTTGTTTTTTACTAATACAAAAATTCTATTTTTGTACAGATTCGTTAGGTAAATGGTATTTTTTCTTTCGTTACAGCCATTGAACGTTGAATACAAGTCACCACCATAGACTTCCACGGTGCTCACCCACCTGGATTTTTTAATGTAGTCATAGTTATATAATACGTGGAAGTATCGTCCATCTTTTCGGAAAAAAAATTTGATAGTGTCGTTTAGTTTTAAACCGAAATTACATCTTGAACAAAGACATAAGTTTTAAGCACATTTAATTAATTGATAATATTATCTCTGTCATTTTTAAGTTTATAAATTCTCATATAATTCGTTAACTCATATTAAGGAGAGATAATAAAATCTGTAAATTAAATAATCCTAAGTAATTTTTAATTTTATATATTAATTTCAACTCAATTGAACATCATTAAATGTATTGACTTAATATATGATAACATCTGATATTTTATATGACGTAACGTGTTCCATAAATTCACATATATACATGGCAATACAGTAAATTATTTTAGCGAGGATAAAATAAAATCCTATATACGAAACAAATCAAAAATCGTTTTATTTTTACAGTGTTGAAAATGTCGTGATTTGAGAATGGAATCCTTGGCGCCTTGCAATGTAATTTAAATGCACGACGGCATTGCAAATGGCAATTAACCGAAGTAAGTGCCGCTTGCGAGTTAGGATGCAACTTTGACTGAGGACCTAATAGCACTAATAAGCACTAATTTATTGTAGTTTAATTATCACAGTTTAGCTATCATGTGATTCGATGACTATAATAGTCGATTTTATTAATGTAAGCTGAACAAAGGGTTACGTCTTTATTACAAGTTTCATAATTACTTCATTTTAAATGCATTTTACAAAGGTTAACCGTGCCGACCTTTCTCTTCGATTGTATGCTGATGAGAGCAATAATGGCCTCTAATGTCTTTATAGATCCATTCTTCATTTTATTCAAAACGAAGAAAGTGATCGTGGAAGTACGTCAAGGTTATTATATTGTTATTAAGTTATATAAGATGACGAGACAGTATCGCTTAAGATAAATTGGATTTTTTGTATACAGAGGTATCCAAATATAGCCTTCGTATGTCGTTTGATTTTTTTTGTTTCCGCGTTATGAATGTTTTCGTTTATTTGGAACTCTCAGACCTATCCGCTTAAATTTTCTCTAAATTGGTTTAGGTGTGTTTTTTGTTGTTTTTTTTTTGTAATCTAATTCTTATGTGTTCTACTTTTAAAAATAAAATAATCATCTACCTAACATCAATACAAGTAACAAAAATTATGAACGATAGAGAAAAAATTTCACTACTTCAAGTCAGATATGAATTTTGTTATTATCATTATAAGCTTACGCCTATTTACCTGAAGGATTGGCAGAGACTGTAGATTTACACAAGCTATAATATTCGATCTTTGCATATCCCTCTTGATTCACGAACATCCATCAATATTTTCAAGCTTATTCGTTGGTTTTGAGTGCTTAATATTTGATCTTAATTTAATATGCTACGAATTTGACTGATTAAAAAAAAAATTAAATTAAAAATACTTCAAGTTAACAAAAAAAAAAACTGACCAACTTTCGTAGGAAAACTGAAAATTGACAATTTTACAAAAAAATACATTATAACTGTTATTTGCTGAAACCAGTTTAAAGTACTGATTTGGAAATTTATTAAATTACCGTTGATTGCGGAAAACATAAACATTTATTTACAACAGGTTCTCAAATTACGTTTTTCTACACAAATGCATGGTACATAGCTATTTAAAAAAAATCGTATCAATCGCCTAAAAGCTTTTCTCTACGTCTATTGAGCTAAAAATATCATATGAGCAGAATCATTAAAAATCTCACCCAAATTTAGTACCCATTTAGTGTTAATTAAAATTTAACAAATAAAACTTATATTAAGCTAGCAGTGTCCTACTTCAAACTCCGTAATGGGTATAATATGTTTAAGTGCTAATAATTTACTGCTCAATTAGTTCTGATTTAGCCAATTGGTTATAATAAAATAGTAACTGTAATTAAAATAGCTAAGTTAGAATAAAATATTAAAATAAAATTTTGGTGCTCTAGTGGATAAAAGAAAAATTGAAACTGCTACCTTAATATAAAGTTAGCAGTGTTTCAATTTTTCTCTTATATTCTAGAGTAATAAACGTTATTTTTTGACACTAAAATAGCACTAAATGGACATTAAATTTTAGGCGAGAGTTTTAATGATTCGACTTATTTGACCGTTATAGCTTCACATGCCTCTTCTCTGTTGCTTTTTACAACATTTTCAGCTTTTTCAATTTTCCTCCTCAGTTCGTTTTCATTAGACTACGTAATGCAAGTTGGCAATTATCTAAATGAAATGTTATCTGACAGGGCAAAAAATTAAAAGGCTTGTTGAGTTAAATGCCCCTCTTTTTGTTGAAATTGGAAATTTTCATTTTTACTATAAAAATGATCAGTTATTTTGTTAACTTTAAACATTTCCCATTTCTATTACCTTTGAGAAAGAAAAAAGCCATTTTATTTTTGTTTAATCATATTCTAAACTTAGGTAATTTTCACGGTAGTACCTTCGAAAACTGATTTCTGGAAAAAGTAGCCTATTAAATATTACTTTTTTATGCTGTTCATATATAAATTCATAGTGGTGTAGATGAGTTAGACTTCTAATTACTTTTCGACTCTCAATCTTTTAGATTTTTAACTTAAAGTTTAAAATCTAAGACCAATTTACAGTAGCGATTCTCTTTCATTCAAAATTTATATTAATTGCTTTAGTGTTAGGTATCTGACAATTTCATTTTTCAAAGTATAACTCATACGAATCAGATTACAAAAATGATTGCAAAACACCGACTAATTGAAAATTAGAAAAATTTAGACCGATCGGGTTGAGAGCTCTAAAGAAAACATAAAAAATTTGTATCTCGGCAACTATAAAAGGTAGGGTAACACATATGGGATGTATTTGGATACCCCTGAATGTGAGGAATGCAAATATTTATTTGAAATATCACTGTCTCGGCCAACCTATATATATAATATGTCGTGGTGTCAAGGGTGTAAACCTTATTCGAAAGTCGTCGTAACAATGATGTACTTAAGTTGACACCCAAAACTTGGAGCTTTAAAGAAAAAGGAAAATAAATCTATTTCTTGAGATGTTGAAATAATGTTGAGATGTAAAATTATTATTCCTTCCATTAGATAGCAAACGCGAGTTTTAATTTCTAATTTCTTTAATTTCTTTAATTTTTAATTTCCAATTCTTCTTGAAATTACAAATTATTTTAGGAACTTGAAAAAATACCAATGTAAAATCTTATCGATATTATTTGTGATTATGAATTAGGAGGCTTCTAATATACAAATATAAGATACTGTATCAGAGTTATTTACGTTACCACACGATAACATAAGTAAGACAAATACAGTATTTGTATGCGTATTATATATATATAGATACACATCTATATATAAAGCTAAAATTACGGACGAGTATTAGAAATTCATAGTCATGTGAGTTCTACTCATAATCATTTTCCTTTTATTTAGGAATCTTTGTAATGCATGATCTTTGTCCAATAACTTCCGTAAACCGCTAAAGAATTATTCAAAGAGAGCTACTTATTTCTAACAAAGAAAAATCTAGTACAACGTTTCGGTTCCAAAGGAAAAAAGCAAGGGTCCTCAAAGGAACAAATATTTGCGGCTTTGCGCCGACCGCCTTTCTATTCGGCGAGCGCTCGTGTTTGTCTTTGATCTTTCCGACGTAATCTCTTTTCACAGTTTCTTTTTGTCGTCCACTGAGCACACTCCGGTTTATGCATGGCGAGATATTGTAGATAATTTCTGACGGACGATCATTCCGCCCTAACTCCTGCGATGGCAATTTCGGGTTGTGTTCAAAGAATCGCATATTGTGTTTTGCCCTTTTACAATAAAATTCATTGTTACACGGATGGGGGACTTCTCGGGGAAATCAAGGAAAAGGGAATATTTTTTAAAGGCTGAAGGATTCTAATACATTAGAGTGGCGGAGGAAATTGCGGCGTGGCGTTAATCCAAAGGAAGTTTTCGTGGACTTCGTAACAATAAAGAAATGCCCGCTAATTAATTAAAAGGACGACGTGTTATCCTTGTGTGTGTGGGACGATTCATTTGGCTCCTCGAAGAATAACGGGAATAGATTAACGTAAGATGTAATGTAGCTACATTTAGAAGCGTAATACGGAACGTAATGATTGACAGGGTGATTTTGGCTCAGGTGATGTATACCGATGTATATTATAAGTCTTGTAATTGTTCTGTACAATTGATTTAGGCAAACGTTAAAAAAAAATTAAGATTTATTTGGATTCCTAGAATATAAGTAAGTATAGGAATATATTACGACAACAAATTTTATGTTATTTTATACTAATTTAATAAATTCTAAGATACGAATTTCTTTAACATGGATTTGAAATTTTTGTGAAAAAAAAAACCTTTTCGAAGTCCAAAACAGATGTACAAAGTAGTATGTTTTTTTTATAAGAAATACCAATAAAATATTAGTAAGAACATAATCTATAGATTATTAATCGCAAATGTTTTGAATTTGCTTTTCCACCACGAATTGTCTTCCAACGTATGGCATATTTATTCTGGAGGATCGACATATATCTAAGCAACTGTTTAAAATTTTTATTTTAACACTTGACCGTCGATAGAATTATTATCGAATTTCTATTTAACTTTAGTGTCAATTCAGCCTATTATTAAAATCTAAATAGGACAATACAAAAAACATACACCTGGTAAATAGAAAATATTATCTTTAGCATACAAGCTCTAGTAAGTCAAGTCAAAAGCATGTCGTTATTTATAACACATTTAGTGGAAAAATTATTGTTTAAGTAAATTCGTTTGATATTGGAGATAATGTTAATATTATGTACAACTCACTTCACACAGATTATGTATTTATTTAGTAGATAGCTGAATTATGAAGCTATTTGTTCTCTAAAGATGATATAGTGAATAATTTGCTGGACAATTTTGTCGAGGACTCAAATTCAAGTATCATTTTGACGTGACAACGTCTTAAATTAGGTTGCGGCTGGGAGTCACTTTGAAAAAGTGTAACGCTCGGTAACGTAACGATGAGTCACCGAACGAGAGAGAGGCCCGCCGAATGCCTTGCGTCTCTCCCACTCAACTATGATCGGTCTGCCGCGCGCGCAGCACTAGAGAATTAGTGCATAGCTTGCAAATGTATTGCAAGTTATTGTATGTATATTTGTATATAAATACGTATGTATGTGTAAAGGTAAAAATAAAATTTTGTTAATATGAAATTCAGTGCGAGATTCTTTGTATAAATTAATGTTTTAAATATAATTCTTTGTATAAATAAATGTTTTAAATTGTTACTATTATTTCATCCTTCTTCCTACTATACGAATGAATATTCACATTAAAATGATTTTACCATTCAAAGTCGTTGTCACGTAAAACTTTCGCCCGTATACCGACTTTACAGGCAACCAAATTTTTTTCATTATATTGAAGGCATATTTATTATCATATAATAACTATTTCTAACTTTATCCCGCGGTCACATGTGCGTGGATGTACGTAGAGATATTTTCTTTGTTTTTAATTAATTTATCAGGAATAGTCTATTCATTAATTTTCACTTTCAAAGTATTGTAAAAGTTGTGAATAAATTTACCGTTACCTGCTGCTATTATTGACATATCTATAATTTACCTATATAATTGTGAAAATATAATAATTTCTAGTGCAGTTACTTTTATAAGATATCTTCGATACTGGACAACTAACAGAGATTTTTCAGTATACGATAATAATATATCTTTGATCATGCTTATACGTATGATACGGATTCTATATTTTTCTTCCGAGTCTATTGAAATGGCCAATTCGGTTTTGTTAACAATCACAAGTACCTAAGCAAACACGATCCCATCTAATAGATAGTTAGGTTACATTCTCAAGTTTCAGCCGGAAACCCGGACATGTGTATTCCGGTGTTGGCGAGCTAAAACTTCCGATGAATAAATTATAGATACATTCTGCTGCGAGCGTTCGAGGCGGTCCCCTCGTTACTCGGCCGGCTCGTTCGCAGGTCGCCAAACGGCGCGCCGGCGCCATTACTCAACAATAAATTGGCATTTACGTCGACGTACATAAATTGTTCGAACTTGCTCCGCACTTATTTTGTGAAAAGTGATCCGTAATAGTAGTAGGCTTCACGTAAGATACATGGCCATGTGGATGTGATGCAGTTGTAACGTTTAGTTTTGGATCGAATCTGATAAGAATCGAATTACTAGTCCACTGCACTAAGTTTAATAAAAGTCATTCATGCTTTTACATTTTTTAAAATAATTTAGGACGATTGCAAGATTAATTAATTGATACAGAAAAGACATCAATTTTATTTCCGTAGCTTCAAATAATGATTCTGTCCGTCATGAGTATCTCTATTTTACTATTTAACTTTTGTGACTTAGAATATATTGCTTTTAATGTACATTAAACTGAACCGATACTGAACAAAACGACAATAAAATCGTGTTAATCTAATAATTTTATTTTATCACAGATACAATTGTAAAAAAAATATTATAGTTCGTTCAATTTTTGTAGGTCTCTTTTTTATGATGTTTTAATGAATAGTTTAAATTTTCCATAAATATTATCTTAATGGAGATTTAGCAAAAATCTCCATGGATATCGGAAAACAGTGTTTGCAAATATCGCACTTTCTATGCCTCAGACGACAAAAGAAAGTATAGTAAAACTTATCAATAAGGGCCTGGTACTTAAAACGTTTCCATGGTGTAGGTGATGTAACTGTTATATGTGAAATTAATAATCTTATAAAATGTTAACCATTTAAAGCCAATATTAGAATACAATACTAAAGTATAATTTATAATAAACTCGGCAAATATATTTTAAGATACAAAATAAAATATATACTGAATTAATTAGGGATATACTATATTATTAACGCAATTTTGTCGAATTTTCTGTCAATTTCTGTCACCTTAAATTATTTACCAACTCTTAATATGATCCTATAATATCCTAAATTTTTATAATTAGCAATTTTACTAAAGATTGAAACGAAATAGTTAAAACAAATATATGTGATCTTTATACTCTTTTACTAGTTTTTGCTAAGAATGAATGCTCTGTCCTTTAAACGGTCAAAATGTTTAAAGTAAATTACAGATCTTTTAAACGGGGTATTTAAACAATACGCGAAAAAGTTTCATTTTTAGTTTTCCCCAAACATTACATTTTCTTATTCGTATTATTTTCAAGATATACCATATAACACCGTATCGCAAGCTATGCAAAAAAAACCAACTAGAATAGTTAATTTTGATTGAATTTATAATTAAAATAAAGGCAATTATTGAAACAAAGAGAATGCGTCATTATGTTTCTGTTCCAACGACACAACGAACAAAACTAGTTAGTTCATTACCAAAGTTTATATAACAAGGCTTTTATAGAGGCGAGAAGCAAATGAATTTATGGTTTGCGTATCGCTCACCGTTACCTACGGGGGACCGCGCGGACTTTTTCCCCGCCTTTGAAGAGCAATTTAGGTGTGATAATGGACCGGTATTAGAACCATGCTCATGAGTTTCATTAGGCTCGGGGCTTCGGGCGATTCATGTAAGTACGTGCCGTCATTAAAAGTCACGTGATTGTTTTGTAAATTACCACATCAGCGACTCCGATCCGGCCCCTTTCGCGCGGCCGGCCGATACGCGGTAATTGAACTTGAATAAGCACAGCCGACGAAAGCTCCGGAAGTATAATAACTACGAGGAAGCCTAGTCTGCGGTTCGGAGCCTTAATGAGGTACAATGAGATTGCGTTTGTTCGCCAATAGTTGTAATGTTAATTGGTATTACGCAAAAAAAGGAACATAAGTATCAGGGTATATGTTAATAGTTACATTGAATTTTAAAAGAATTTTTTTCTCTACGAATTTCGTACTCTTGAAAAGTATATGTGACATATACGTATATTAAGTAAAATCATTTGTCATTAAACAAAAATAATATAGTGCGTACGAAACTACTTAATATGGTTTTTATTCAGACACAACAGAGTAAAAGGTAATTCGTGAGAAACGATTTTTACGTCGATTTTTATTAGTTTTCTCGATTGAGCGGCGATGAAAGGAGTATCGAGATTTCAAAACCGTATGAATTATTCAAACAAATCATACGACGGAGTCAAGTTGGGTGGGCTTAGATGTTGCCCAAAATGTCTCTCATTGTGAAATGACACTATTGGAGCTACTATTGTGCCTGGAAGAGTTTTATTTTAATCACGTTTAATAATAATTGATGAACATATTTTTGTAAAAAAAAACAAAGTATTATTTAAAAAAAAAGTATATAAATAATGTAAAAATTATGTGATTTAGAATTTGATTATTCCATAGAGTCGCCTTGTTTGATAGAATCTTTTTTGTAATTTGCTTTATCTCAAGTATATCCATCAAATTTATCTTTGTCTTTAGTCTGATTAACATACTTTATAATAACTCATTCTTTCTGTATATTGGTGTGTTTCCTATTTACATTTACATGACTTTGTTTGTACGAATAGCTAGTTATAAAGAAATAGATAAACGATATCAAGCATCACACACTTTTCACATTTATGAAAAAAAAACCCCAAAATTATTTTTTCAATTTTCTCTCTCTTTTAATCTTTAAGAATATTTTGTCAATATTAAAAGTTTCCTCATTAATTTGGAAGAGCATTTTATCATCATTTTATCTAATCTTTTTGTATTTTCGTATCATCTTAACTTCTATTTTAACATTACGTCTGTTTTAGAAATTACATGAAGGTTTGAAGGTCCTTGATACTTTACCTTAAAGTATAAATCATCATCGAATCATCAACAGAAAAATTTAAATATAGCAACTATAATGAAACAACTATACTATAAAATTCCACACACACCTATTAGATTAGGTATCTATTGTTTTAATCTTAAAATATAGGACAAACCAAACGCCGGGTTCGATCTTGATTGCATAACACGCTGTGTCCATGTTCAAAACATACGACCCTGGCGCACTTTCGCCCGCTTATTATTGCTAACCGAGGTACAGTTTATCGCTGTCGAAAATAGAATTACTATTATTACATTAATTACTATTAATAGAATTAGATGATTATAAAAAAATATAAGTATTATACATTACATTATCAGCTAACGTTAAGTAATTTTTTTAACATAAACAGACTTGTTTATGCCCGGAATAGTTAATACCTACATTATTATATACAAATAATGATAGGATAAACTGTTAAATTAAACAATCTGAAGTTTTCGAATAGTTTATATAGTTTTTTGCTATAATGTATTTCTGTTATTACAATACCACTGACAGACTCATCACGAGATCTCCGAAACTATTGATCCGATTGACTTGAACTTAGGCACGGGTACTCTTTTTAGGACATAGACGTTCACTATAAACGGATTTTACACAAATCCTATAAAAAAAATACAATATTTTATCTACGCTCTGGCAGAAGCTAGTTAAATAATAATACCTGAACTATGAGTGTTACGCAATGACTAGTCATATTTAGCGATTGATATATTATACTTATCATATTTATACCACTATTATAAAGAGGTAAAGCCGTTTAGTTTGTACAAATGTCGGAGGAAAATAATCTTCGGAACTACTGATCGATTCTAACAATCCTTTCGCTAATAAAAAACTCCACTTATAAGGCACTATATATGTAAATAGGGTACATAGTAAATTAGCAATAACCTGTACCATTTATATGGACCTTTTGACATATTAACGGTACAAGATAGATGACTGTGCATTTTTTTGCAGAATACTTATTTTATTTACGTGTATATCATGCAATTGGAAAATTGTAAAAGTACCTACAATCACACGCTCTTTCTATTATATAAAATATATTTTAATCGCGCACAGTAGGTATGATGTACATAGTTTTTAATAATTTTTTTCAACGGCAACATGATAATATTCACCGCTGTGCCAGCTTTTAATTATCTCATCGCCGAGGCGTTCTCCTCCATAATCTTTTGTTTCCGATCGAGAAACTCGGACCTTGAGCCATCTGCACTAGTGATACCCCAGCGCGAATTCGGGGCCCGGCGACGACTGCCATTGATGTGACGACTGGCGATATATCGGCATAGGCATATACATTATACAATAAAACCGTTAAACGAAAATATTTGCCAAAACTGATTGCGGGTGATGTAGGCAGAATAAGAGAATAAATACAATATGACCGTTTATAAAAATTGTGTTCGTCTGTTTGTCTGTCTAAATATCTTAATCTCCAAACCTATTAAAAAAAATCATGGGATTTTCACAGGTAACTTGAGCGTAGCCTGGTGCAATATATAGATTTTACTTCAACGAAATTGAGTCACGGGAAAATTACTGGTTTATAAGAATAAATTCCATCTGTACAAAACTGAGAGCTAAGCTAGCCATAAATTACACGGGAATAAATTACGTGATCTAAAAGGTCGTGTATTAATACCAACACCAATAAAATTTATAGCTTATTGGTAATTTTCTAGCTTAAAGCAAAAATGCAATTTAATAAACAATGTGGGCTCATTGCAAAGAACAATTAACGGTTTGCAGTGATGTAAGTAGGCCAAGTTAGATATCGATTTAATTGTGTTTGTGTTCATGGCACGGGCTTGGTTAGATTGGCTTGGCACCGATATTCAGTAAACACCGTCCGGGCTCCGTGTCTGTATACGTACTTTTAGCTATCTCCGTACGTGTATATTTAAATGCTGATAAAGCGAGATAGTGTTGTAAAAACACCTGTCAGGGTATTTTTTTTTAATATTATGGCACATGTCGGATTATATAGGACATTGCTCGAGGAAATCAATGGAATTAAGGGTTTCGATGGATTGATTGCTTTAGTTCTAAAATCTAAAATGTGTGAAACGGTTGATCTTGTAGACCATTTGTAAGACTTCCCTTTATGATGTTTATCGATGTGTTTTTGAGTTTAAAAATTTAGTCGCCTCGAAGCTCAAAAACTGTTGACTGTGTAGGCTATGTTTGAAACTATTTGCTATTGTTGTGTCTTGTCGAGTTTTTTAAATAAAGATAGTTCACCGATACCAAATATCAATTCAACAAAGCCTTTAGAAGTTATTTTGAATAAATATTTTTTTGTGATATATCGTTAACGATATTTCTCGAATGAACCAACCAATGTTGATGCAGTTTGCAAAGATCGACTTCGCTTTCTAAACAGAAGAGGTGGTAGATTTTGGAAATTATCGGTGTAGTAATTTAAGAAATTTTCTAATTAAACACTTTTTGAAAAAAAAATCGTATAATGCATAACATGCGGGAATTAATACATTTGTTTGAAGAACAGGTTGATAAGGTTTTTTATCGATTAGCACAGTCGTAACAACTTTTTCTTATAATGAAACTTTTGAGAGTTCTCAAAATCTACCAAACGAGCTCGATTCAAATTTTCAGGATGTCTAAATTAAGTTGATTTCTTTCGAATACCGAGTTTTAACGTCTTTAAGCATACAACATTTTGATCAGTTATACAGACACATAGACATCACTCGGTAAATGTTTTATTGTAATTGGCGTTACTTCGTTGAAGTTCATGCTTTTTTGCTACATGCAGTAAAACGCAGCATGCAACCCATCACAGATCCTCGAATATGTTCTTCCATTACAAATTCTCATTCAACGAATTGAGTATTGATAAGAGAGGATTAATAGATATCGAACACCTAAGCAAGGGTTACTTTTCCATTTATCTTAATTGCCAATTAATTAGATAGAATTTTCACGTACGTTTTATTCCTATTCAGCACATCTGCAGAAAAGTTCAGAAAGTCACATCCACCAGAGTATCGGGAGTGATAACACCAACAAATGCGCTGTCAACCACTGCGTGTGACACACGGTCATGTAGTGTGTGGTACGTCAAAGATGACAGAAGCCCCTCCACCAGCAGTCACAGACGTCAGTCTTATTAGTCACTAATAAAACGTACGTTTGAAGACAGTGACCTCCCAATTTTTGAAAATTATTTGATTTTCAAAGCGGGATGTTATAAAAATTCCCTAAATAAGCTTGAAGAGTTATTGATTGGTATATAAATCAATAATTTGATTTAATAAACAATACTAATAAATATACCCTTTTGTGGTTTCATAGATACGAGGGCTGCTATTTATGTGCCTAGAATATAAAAAAACAAATATCTATATTTAATATGGTTTTATTGCTTTTCAAAATATTCACCATGATGATCGATGCACTTTTTCTTGTACTGAAACCAATTTTTAAAGTACTTTTCCATTTTGATTGAGGTATCTCCAAAACGTGTATTTTGAACACGTTAATGGCCTCTTCGCGCTTGAAAACATTGGCCAAGTAATTTATTCTTCACGCTTGGGAATAAAAAGAAATCGTTGGGTGCCAAATCGGGGCTGCTCGGCGGATGACCCGTCAACTCAATCTTTCGACCTTCCAAAACCGAGTTGTTTCGGCTGACGTGTGATAGCATTGTCACGATGAAGAATAATTCTGTGTTGTCGGTTGTTCTTTCTTATTTATTCAAAGCTTCTAACAAAAACACGATCGTGTACCACTCCTAATTAACCATTTTACGATTTTCTAGTGGTATTATAACCACATGTCCATTTATACCAAAAATACAACCAACCATTTGCTCAAAGCGCTTTTGGCACCAATCACTTTTGTTGTGTTCGGCTCATTTTGGAACACCCACACATTACAGTTTAGTTTCGGGGTCATACGGATAGATTCAAGATTCATCACCTGTGTGGATATAAAAACAGTTTTTAACACATCATAATTGTATTTTTTTATCATTTTTTTTTGCACCAATCGACATAAGCCTGTTTTTGATCAATGTTCAAGTTGTGCGGAATTCAAAGCGAATAATTTTTTTTACAGCCAAATTATGTGTAATATTTTATGTATGCTTGTCATACTTATATTTAGGGACGCCTTTATCTCGCGATATGGAACATGACGGTTTTGTATAATTAGTTCCCGCATAGCATTGATATTTTTTGGTACAATAACCGATTTAGAGCGCCCTTATTTTAATTCGTCTGTGAGCATAGACAGCCTATGATAAAACTCATAAAACTAGTACTACACAGTGGTTTTTGATGGTGCTTTACCCCCAAAAATGAAGTGAGTTGATCAATGCACTGGTTTTGAGTTGGTCCACGTCGAAAATCGTATTAATTCATCGCGCGAAAATTTTCACGAATTAAATCCAAGGTGATTAAGATACGCAATTTTCAAAATGACGCCACAAAGATAAAACAATTGACCCATGTGATTGACCAATTGATACATGTGAACCCATAACGGAACCGTATTGGTAAGAAATGTTTTAAATTACAACCCATCCAACCTGCCTAAAGAAGTTTTCACTTCAAAAATTAATACGCGCCCATTAATGGCGTAGCAGTTATAGGTATCGAATTCAACGTAATCGGTCTATTATAGGCAGTGAGCAATTTTCCGTGTTATTACTTAATGAAACCGCTTTTAGGAATCTCAGTGAGACGTCTCGGCAGCTTCCAAGTTTGTTTAATACTTTAAACTGGTAATGAAGGCATTAAGGCGCGCTGAATGCATAAGGAATGAGCGCGGGCGGGCGCGGCGCCGGCGCCGGCTGGGCCCGCGGCCGCCCGCTGCCGTGCGCGTGTGCCTCGCTCGATGTTACGACACTGCCAAGGCAAGAGCGAGGAATTTTTTATTAAATTTTTTATTTAGCTTCATTTCGTATATCTCGTTGTATTTTTTTTAAGTTTTTGTGTCAAATATTGCAATCGGTTTTCAACAACTTGCACTTAATCGATTAAACTTAACGCGCAAATTTCTTACATGTTAGAAAATAGTACTAAGTAAAGCGCCCGTGCAACCGATCTTTGCTAGACGTTTTTTGAATTTGTTGTGGTAATATAATAACATCCCACGAGAAAAGTTGCTTATGTGCAATACTAAATATTTAGGTACATACTAATATACATACGCACAAATGTACGTATGTAATGTTATGCCTAAATATTTAATAGTTTGTTATGTAATGCAATGTTATGCCTAAATATGTCGTGAAGCGTTGTTTGTTGTTAAGAACCAACAACACAGCGGCAATGTTATTACCTTAACATTCTACGCATTGGTACCAAATAAAGCAAAGATTAAAATTATTTTTTCATTAGTCTTCCAAAGAAGTTATATATACAGATAAACTTGAAAAGTAAAAGCCTCTTAAAGTACAAATTGCTATTAAAATCGTAGTGGGCGTTTTCGAGATACCAATGTATGTACATACACATATTTGGTATCTTAAACTCAAATATATATATAATCGAGTTTGATTTGTTTTATAGCATTCGACGCAGTATTCTGAGCAGGAAAAGATGACCGAATATCAAACACTAATCCATCAAAAATTATACATGTTATTTTGAACATTTTTTTTCAATTTCCTTTAACGATGCCTCTCGAACGAACTCACTTTGATGTAGTTTATAACAAGCGACGTTGTTTTTTAAGCAGAAAAACTAATATTATTTAGATTTTGAATTTATCTGTAGAACAGTATATAAAATATTGTAAAAAAAAACAATAAAAAAACCTCTCCAACCTCTTGAACAAATCAACTGATTTTTATGTAGTTTGCGGCAATTGATGCGACTATATGAAGAAAAGTCCTGATTAGAATTTGGTATAGATTGTCAGAGTACTTTAAAAGTTATTACAAAAAAAACATTTTTTGAAAACTTTATTTTTGAGATTCCTCTAAATCTACCGAGCAAAACTAGTTCGAAAATTCAGGCGGTCTAAGTTGAGTGAACCTGTTTTGAATGTCGCAAGCTGCGTTTCGAAATCTGAACTGCGACTGGTATCGAAGACTGGTATTGAATCGGAATAGAAGGCTGGATGGGGAACAAAATCAAAAAAGGTCCAGAATCAATATCGAAAGCGAGAGTGGGGCCAAAATTAAGAACGAGACTAGAGTTGGAAACGAGTGTACGGACGGGATCAGAGTCAAAAATGTGACTAGAATAGAAATCAAAAATGAGAGCGAGGCTAAAATTGAGATCGATCTATACAAAAGAAGAAATAGTTCATTTTACATCCGTGACGGCAGAGTTACGCCCATTAGCTATATGGATAAGCTATTCATAAGAAAGTGTATAACAACGTTTGCCGGGTCAATTAGTATGAAATAAAACTATTTAAGTACACACACGTAGTTCTTTATATCTGAATTTTAGGGACAATTATTTATTAAAGGTAGAAAGTTATTTTCAAGAAGCTCGAACACATTTTTACAAGGTCACGATCATTATTATAATATTATTTAGAGACTAGATTTTCGTTTGCGGTTTCGCCTGCTTGGAATTTGATTTGTCATATAAAGTTTCTATCGCAGCTTAACCCTTTCCCCTATTCACTGGTTCAACCCTTTTTCGCCCTTGGATATTTTTCAAATGGAGCGCGTCCCGATTAGAAGGTCGAGTGGACGTTTTTGTTGTTTCCTCTTGAACATTGTTGTGCATTCGTATTGTGACGTCCATAGGCCTTCGAGGCTAGCAATTATTATTTGCCTTGTAACTTCCCAAGTTAGATTTTTAAACCAGTATAACTATTTTCTGTCGTCCTATTTGAATGATATAAAGCCTTGTTGCGAGCCAAGCTTTATCTACCAGTAAAATCCACATCGAAATCCTTTCAGTAATTTCATAAATGTGAGCGAGCAGACAGACATAAAGATATATAGAAAAAAAATATAAAAATCGTTATATCTCTTATCGTCCCCTTTCCATTTTTCGTATATAAGTAATTTTGTCAATGTACGGACAAATGGGGTCCAAGTATCTTATTATGTTTATAGATAAATGAATTGATATGACTGAACTCAGAATCATGTGATTTTGTCATTATTCTCATCTACACACATATGTATTCAGAACATTATAGATACATCTATCGGTTTGAATGATATTAATTATAATGGATTTTATTTATTATGAATTATACAGTTTACAATATGATAAAATTAAAATTTGACTAAAGTTATTACAATTGATATCTAAAAAATATAAATTATAATAATCTGAAACAGAATAAATCAAAATACAAATGAAATAATTTTGCTGAAAATATAAGTAAAAAAAAAAAAATTAAATTGCATAATTAAAAATAATAACATAAAAATGTGAAAAAAGTGTGGGGCGCTTTTCAAGAACGGACAAACATGTAGCACCCCACGCTTTTTTCACAATAATAATATTTATTGTTGGTTCATTAATTGATTTCTATATTCAAATTATTTTCTACTTTTTAGTTTATTCCACTATAAAAGCGTGTTTTTAGTTTTAAACTATATTTATTTTCTACTTTTAGAGTTCGATAATAAAATTTGAGGTGTCAAATGAACTGTGGCAGGTAGTATAGAGAATCTCCAACAGAGGGCGGACAGTAGTCAGATTTGTTTTGAACTAAAGAGAAAATTTGCAGTGATAAATTCTAAAACAATTCAGACTTTAACGTTTTATTTGAAATTGAATTTAATATTCATTCAAATTGAATTTAATATTAATTCAATTAGAATTTTTTTGATTGAATGATTTTATTCTAAATTTATTTCTTAATTATCATGTATGTCCAGCATCTTATTTATTATAGCCTTTGATTGTCGGAAATACTTAAGTATTTATTATTTTACCACATTTAGGAGGATTTATAGAAGGACAAGTTTGGAGTCAGCAGCCGCCAAAGGAGAGTTACAAACATACATACATACATACATACAAACATACAGGTGAAGTTAATAAAGCGTGTTAAAAGGGTTGAATTTATATTCCTAATATGTTGCCCGGGTTTGACCTGGTACAAAGTCCCCATTACGCTAGTGGCAATAATAATATAATAATTTATTAATATCGATTGTTAATAAAAATGTTAGTGAAGACGCATTTAAAAATTAAAAAATTATATTTTATTATTAATTACACTTTTCGTGCTTTTATTCACTATCCGGTGTAAACAGATAGTTTAAATGTTGATTTGGTTTCACATTCGTTAATAGAAAAGGAATTAAACATAAACAGCACATTGAATTTTAAATTGATATTTGGCAGATTTTTAAAGTTCGTATAGTTATCAACGATAAAGAAAATTTTATGGAACTGATTGTATTAAAGCTGATGATAACAGGACTATTTAATGCCGAATTCTATAGGCTAGGGAGTTTATTTTATCAAAATATGAGTTACGACATGAATTTATATACATATAGTTAAAATCTCTTATATCTGCGTGACTTCCCAATCTAAATAAACGAAAGGAGAGAAAGTGACGTTCTTTTAAAACTACGCATTTAAATTCTTTGCACAAAACAAAATTATTATTATGAAAGTCATAAAATAAAATATAGACAGCTAGGGAAACTCTATACATATAATAAAAAATACATATTACAGGTTTTGCAATATAAAAAAACATGGTTGGAGGGCAAAAGAATAAACAGTAGAACACAAAAACATGTATTACCATTTTTTCTCTGTTTGTCGATTAACAAATACCAGCATGCAAAATTAATAAAACCATCAATTAAACTCTAATTTATTAATTTATATATACGGGGTTTAAATTGAAGTAACAATTATTACTTATGAGCTTTTGCTTGCAGGTTCGCTCTTTTAATGTAGAACAAATTCTTTTTTATATACTGATTAGTTTTGGTAACAGTAATCCATAGGAAGATAAAGATAAACAGCGGTTCGGGTTGAAATCGCTACACACAGCAGAATCAAGATTGGAACCAAATATGGAAGCGAAATTGCTTCACAATAATATTATTTAACGATATAGCACCTGTGTCTTTGGTATGTAGGTTCCTTTCGGTTTATTTCATAAGAATAGGGATCTACATTGAGATCGAGATTGGAACCAATAGTGAGTCTGAGATAGGTATCGAGAGTGAGATATCGATATGAAAAATGAAGGAATTCATTTTATGTTCATGCAGGCGAAGCCACGAGAAACTACTAATAAATAAGTGAGGGCACTATATAGTTTCTGGAACAGGCCACTTACATAAGAATATATAAAAAGTAATTACTACAATTGAAAATGGAACTCTTTGGCTGTAGAATACAGTTTGTTTCAACTGATTGTCAATTGTTTTTAAATTGTGGCGTCATTTTAAAAATTGTGTGTCCATATCACTATGGATTTAAGTCGTGAAAATTTTCGTAGTATGATATTCTACGATTTTAAGAGTTATTTGACAATTCAGCAGAGTCTATTTCGCGTTCAAATTGCTTTTGGCGATGAACCACAATACAAGACGACTATTTATAAGTATTTTTTTAATTTTAACCGTGCCAATTTCAGTGATGAATTTTTGTGATGGTCGCCGGTCCATTGCTGTGAACAACAAAAACATCGATGCTGTGCGACGTATGATCGCAACAGACAGGCATGTGATCAAACATGAGATCCAGATATGTTTAAGTATAGGCATGTATTAAATAAATATAACAAATCCTACACAAACGTTTGAGTATGAAAAAGCTGTGCTCTCGTTGGATTCCACATTATTTGACTGACGCTCAAAAAACGAACTGCCTCACTTCGTGCAACACCATGCTTACTAGATGCAAGAAAGAGGAGTTAAATTAGGTGTGGGACATAGTAACAGGTGATGCAACATGGATTTACACAACATGGATTACTACGACACCTTAAAAAAACGCCGCAATTGACCGTATGGGTCTGTCGAGATGAGCCAAAACCAACCAACCAACCAACCAAAGTAGCGCGTGAGCGAAATTTCTCCAATCGGATGTTATTCGATGCTTCTTGTTTTAATAAAACTGTGTCTTGTTTTAATAAATAGCTACTGTTGCTTTAGAGATTTGTCATACCGTGAACAGTGATTGGTGCACGACCATTTGTTTGCCGAAAGTTATTGACGAACTCCGTAAAAATAACAGTATACCTCGTATCATCTTGCATCACGATAATGCCAGTTCTCACACGGTCATACAGACAAATAAATTTTAAAGAAAAACATAAAACTTATGAGGAATCCTGCTTATAGTCCTGACTTGGCATCTCATGACTTTTTTGTTTGCAAAAATTAAGATCAATTTCACGCTTAACGATTTCATCGCCAGAAGAAGCTGAGAGAAAAGTTCGAAGAGTATTTCAAACATGTTTTCGAGGTCTATTTGTATGAGAAATTGTATTTATGATAACGGAGAATATTTTGAGAACAACAAATTCATTTTTAACCATTCATAGTAATCTTTTCTCACATTATAGAATTAAATACCATTTACAGTATAGCACTGGCAAACGGATATAGTAAAAATATATTGATGGACTCATTAATAAAAAACAAAAAAGTATTATAAAGAAAAGTATCTATCCAGCACAATCAAAAGAGGAAAAGAAATACATAGCTAGTTTGACATATTTTGGTACAATTTCGGAGAAAATTTCAAGATTATTAAAAAAACATAATATTTATACGACCTTTAAAACAAATAACAATTTGAAAACTTTATGTTTCAATAAAGATAAATTACACAATAATTTAAAAAAAAGTGTGTGTGTATTAGTGTACACACGTAAGAAGTGAAACTTCTTTATGACATCATTTTTCGAAAAATGATATACTATTTACAACTTCACAGAAATTGGTTGAATAAAGCTGAATAAGATAAAGATGGCGCGTAACAGAAAAACGTTACATTGCTATAAAATTTCTCTCATATGCCGATAAAGAAGTTTCACTACAAAAATTTGGAATTTATAAATTAACGTGTGATGACTGTAAATCGATATATATAGGACAAACCGGACGTTGTTTTGAAAAAGATACAAATAACATATTTCGGCCTGTAGAAATAATAAATGAGACAGATCCCATTTTACTAAACGTCTATGGAAACCGGTCATAAGCAATAACGATCCACAAATTTGATGTTTTGCATGTGTGTGAGAAGGGTTACGTTTAAATGTTTTGAATCCTTCGAAATTTTAAAACAAAGATAATAATAAAATGCTCAACGACCAAATTGACGTTTATAAATCGCCATTATTGGACGCTTGCCTGTGACTATTTGGGTAGTGTTGGTGATGGTTAGTCTGTGACATTTGACAGACATGTCTATCGGTGGTGGTCTGTGGCTGCCTTAAGAATGTTTTCGTCGCTCTTTGACCATTGCATGATAGCGGCCCGTTTTACGAGGTTGTGTTGGTTGTTTTAACGTTCCTTGCACTCTGGTGGATGTGACTGTCGGCAATTTCCTGAGGATGTGCCTGGTTGGCATGAAACGTACGTAGAGTTAACAATTTAACGGTTGGCGGAATTAGATAATTATAAAAATAAATAACACTTGCTTAGGTGTTCGATATCTGTGAATCCTCTGGAATCAATATTCAATCCTTTGGATAGAGATTTGTAGTGGAGAGGCAGATTCGAGGGTCATCGGTGGATTGCATGTTAATGCATGTTGCAGGCAAGCGTTTTCTCACATATTCCAGAAATTTTTAGTTCGCCCTACATATACTCTCTTTTCAGTTTGATTTGCCAAGTGTACATTGTCAATGGTATGTCTCTTATCAAAAAGTATATTTGAATGGATGTTTGTTATACGCTGATGGTTGGACAGATTATATTAGGCATGATGACTGATTTTCAAAACTACTCCATATTGTTCTTAGGTGTCTATTTTATACAAAATAAATCGTATTTCTATAAAAAATATAGATTTTGGTGCAAAAAATTACCTATAAAAAATAAAATTTGAATTATGCACCAAAACGCTTGATTGGTAATGGCGTCTGCCTATGACGTCACACTTTCTGTAAACATTTGTTAGCAGCTTGAATGTGTTGTTTATTTTGATATCTAATTAAGATTTTGTGCTAAAGTCATGAATCTAATGTGTATCGATGGTGTGCGGTTCCTCAATGTAATAATACATCTATAAAACTCCCAACAAGTTATTTATTGACGTCTCAATGCATAAAAACATAGAAACAAGTGGTTAAATCTTGCAAAGGCGAGATCAGCAGATATATCTTCAAGTTCAGTAATTTACTTCTGAAGACCATTTTGACGTAAGTATTAACTTTATTCGCTATGTAATAATAAATTAATGAACATAATTATCCCAATTTATAAAATAATTCAGTCGTCAAGTTTGAGGTTAAGTTTTATTGCTTTATTGCAAAAACTTTTATTCTTGTTCAGTTACCAAATGATATGGAAAACTATATTCAGTATCGTGTGATGGGTTCTGTTTCCCAAGTGCGCATGAAGTCAGGATGTATTCCCACAAAATTTGAATGCCAACCCGACAGAGAAAACGAACTGCTTTCATAACATAACCTCAAAGTGTCATTACTCAAGCATAATATAGATACTTTGTGAAAATTTAGGTCGTTTAATGTATTTTGAATAATATTTAATGCAATACTTGGAAGTTTTAACATATCGAAATTCTGCCGAACAAAAGCCATTGTTTGATGCAAAAATCCTCCCAGCATCAACAAGTCGATTTTGGCAAACTTGAACTGTTTGCTTCGATAAATCCTTGTTCCATGAATAATGTTTCCTTCTCGTACTTTTGTTTATAAAAGCCAAGACAACATTTATATCAAGTAAATATCAGTTAAACTGTAAAAAAGGGAAATACAAAGCAAGATCGCAATGTCCTAAAACGTTTAATAATGTTTACGAAAGCATGACGTCACACGCTTCAGATTGGTGTTTGACTTAATATGGCGAATTGGTGAGTTTGTGTTTTTATTTTTATAAAATAAAAAATCACACTGGTTTTAAAAATAAGTGACATAAAAATAATCTTTATATTGTGTATAATTATTTTAAATCATAATTTCAGTGATTCTAGCTGACTGTCATCATGCCTATTGGGATTTGACCATTCAACGCGGAATCGTTTATAGATCGCTATAGGCTGTGTATTATAAAACAGTAGAAGTATGTTTAAATGGATTACTAACATTTGATTATTAATGGATTTGAATTATTTATATATGTAGAAATCGAGTACTATGTTCGTAATTTTATGACTTATATTACACGTAATATTACAGTTATCGACTAACTTATATGGAAATACCCTGTTCCTAAGATGCATAAATTATAAGAACTACAAAAAAAAAACAAAGAACTAGAACACAAATTTTTTAGGAAAGGTTTTCCTTTACTCTGAACAAAATTGTCTTCCAATACTAAAAGCTCACGTCGTCTTTGCGCTCAGCCCAGGTGATTGTCAGAGTAAATCTTTGAAATAATTTGTTATTTTTACTGCAATAGTAGGTTACAATTCTATTATAAAATTTTCAATTAGTGCTAGTAAAAAATGTAAATTTTATACAAATTAAGACGATTGTTGGATTTGTTTATTTATTTTGAGTTTTAAATGAAAAATTTTAAAAGGTAAACATCTTATTTAATAAGAGAAAGGGCTTAGACGAGGGATGATCGTATCCCCTCTCATTGTTTATTTATTTAAATTGGTTTTCTTAAAAAAGTGAAACGGAAATGAAACTTATGAATTACTTAAATTTCTGGAATTTATTGATTATGTATCATATTTACATTTTTATTAGTTTCATAAATTGAAATGATTCTATTTAATGTGACAACATATTTCAATCTGTAGCCGACAGAGAAAAAGTTGATGTTTCAAATAATTTGTGAAAAATAAAAATATGTGAAAATAAAAGCGCTAGATATTAGTATAAACTACAAAATGAGTGTAAAAATATCTCACCATTTCTTATAAAATTGTTTGAAAAACTATTCAAAGATTTTAAATCAAAATATCTTTGAAACCTAAGTTGAGAGAAAAAATTATTTATACAAGCTGAAAGAAATTCCTTGTCAAGAGCAAGAATTTTGACATTTATGATTTACTTTTCTCAATTAAATAAATAAAATGAAATAACAGAAGTAAAATATGCGATCTTTATTTCATGCCAAAAGAGAACAACGTCGTAATGTTATATAGCGTAGGGTTTGTAATAAGGTTTCTAATTCTCTGTTTGGTTCCAGCAGCAGATAAGTTCGCCT
>BGZK01002521.1:0-52963 GCA_005406025.1 Eumeta japonica | reverse complement strand
GAAGGTGACCAACGCCAACGACGCTAATCTCATTAATCTCTGCAATCACAAACGAGCCCGAACTCTATAGTGCTGCAACGCTTTATATAAGATTTGCTTTAACTACCTTCCAGACTCTGGAAAGTCAGGAGTACTAGCCAAGCCAAATCAAATGGCTCCAAACGCGACGGACTATCTAGTTTAGTTCAGAAGTTCCTACGTTTGCCTTCGTCTCCTTCTTTAGAACCTAAATATAAAGTAGAATCAGAGTGTTCACCCAAGACAAAACAAGTAACACCAGACTCGAAGGAGTACGTGGTCTTATTACAGAGTTCCTTTAGTCACCTTCCAGTTTCATCTTCAAGCCCTGGAAATCATGTAGCACCAGAGGGCTAGCCAAAACAAATCAAACGAACCCAAACACGATGCGTCTATCTTGTTTAATTCAGACATATCTATGACTACCTACCGCTTCCATCTTCAGACCCTGGATATTATGTAGCATCAAAGTGTTTGCTAAAACCAAACAAAAGAACTCACACTCGATGGGTTTATCTTTTTTAATTTAGAAGTTATGGTCATATTCGGACTTCATCATCAGACCAGCTCCATGGTATCGCATTATTGCATTGTCACCGATAATAGGCTAGGGTACTAATTTCAGTCCAATCGAATGGTTGGAAATGGCTGTAATTTTACTTCCAAGATTCGACCTACAAATACTAACATTGCAATAATCGAGGTTAGAATTAGTTTAGAAAAAAATATTAAATAATGCAGTCATTGCAAACATTCTTTGTTTTTAAGTTGAAAAATTTATAAATATTTAATTCGGCTTTCCCTGTCGTAGAGAATACTTCAGAAGAGGTTGAAAGGGTCGAAGTTTACAGAACTGGGTACAAACAGATTAAGCAGCTCAATTCACGACGTCAATAGCATCGGCGTGAATGCAGGTGATTTACGAATAGTTTGAGAATCAAATCACCTGGTTTATGTTGAGTACAATAGCGCTGAATTTATAATCAGGATTGGTTGTCGTAGTTATTGTTGCTATTATGTAAGATCCGTGACATCCCATTTCTGAGATAACCTTCCGACTAACATTGTAATTGGAAACAATCATTGGAAAGAATTGGACACTCAAGCCCTTTACGCCGGTCCTGTGGAGGTCAGAGACTGCCAACGACCGTCGCCACCAAGGCGGCGAGAACGCGTAAGACCGAAGGATTAAAGTATCCCCTAAGGCGTGGAGCGAGTAGTATAACTATGTTGACTAGAATGACAATTCATTTCAATTCGTTAGAGCTCAGGATTCGGAACTCGGTGCCTTCTGGTTTGAAGACAAAAATCTCGACCTCTTAATCACTTCCGGTTTTCGAGATCTATTACTGAAATTATTACTTGAATAGCGTACTGGGTTTATAATAAAATAACTTCTAATTTGTGTATTATAAATAGTTGTGTTTGTTATCCGTTCATTCAAACATTTCAGTTCACCTCCGACTTTCGTTGTGTCGAGTTGTGTCATTTAGTGTCACGTATAAATCTTCATTGTTTTTATATTATACAGTGCCGCTCAAAGGACTTTTGGTATTGATTAATTAGCCTAAAGTGCCGGAAAATTCATTATACAACAGATTTCCCATAACCGATCGCCTCACCGAACATCTCTCTATTGCTGTCCATAGAAGCTAGCCCGTAAATAACATTCACGTCTTATTCGAATTTTCGCAACGCCCCGCGGTCGATTCGCCTTCAAAAATAATGTATTCAGCAGACCGGAGCGTGTCGGTGAAATTTACACGATATTTCTGAAGTCAGTATAAACAGCATTACGGATTTGTGTCGGGGGCCCGGTCCATTAATATTAAACTCCGAGAGATCGCGTTCTAAACGAATTTCGTGCCCGAACTGCGTATTATGTCAGGCGAGATATTTTAATCCACGTTCGCCGCTCTCATAGACAGAAATACAATACGTGTCTGCTCATAAAGGACGAGGCCGTTGATAAAATTTGCGAATGCGTCGCTGGGTGCTTTAAAGTCTCAACGTTTATTGTCCTGTAAGCCGGCGTAACTTGTTGTTGTTAATATTAAATGGTGTCGGTGTCAATTTTCTACAGGAGTTTACGAGGTAACTTGAAAATTGTCGTAGTAGTAAGCTCTCCGCTCTGGCCTCGCCTGTATGGTATAATTCGAGTAGAGTTCAAAATTCATTGGTCGATTGGTCCGTGGCCAGGATCGTACTCATTGCCTGATCGAGGCAACGCATTTAATCATTGAGTCGTCGTCGCTCGCCTCTCCAGAATTAATGACAAGCAAAAGCTCATGTGTTACTATAATTAAAATTGATTACATTGGAAATAGCCTCCTTTTGCATCAATACAGCTTGGTACATGGATTTCATGAAATTCGAAAACTTTTGAAACGCAATAAGATGCGTTGTCGCAATGCAGCAAAGGTCTTATAATTTTATATTCGAGAGAACGTCAGGTAAGTGCTGTTGTATGTAACAATTCTTCTATAGATGTAGTATCTCTGTGGTGTCATTTTTTTTAAAGATTGATGGCATAGTTGATATAGTATTTCGTAAAAAAGATGCTCACTTATTTTTTTTTTGTTGTAATACTTTTAAGTTAGGATTTGTTGTACAACAAACCTCATTTTTATTTCAGTTTGTGAGTATATTGAAATTTTTCGAAAGATTAATGAACAGTTTAGTACGAATCTATCGAAAAGTTTTACGTAGCGTGCGATAATAGGACTTAACAATACTGGCGTTTTTTTAATGGCCAGACGTCTGAGTCGTGTCGTAAAAGATTATGTAAACCGGTTTAAAGTGCGCGCGCGCCCGCCCCGCTCGCGGCCCGCCACCCGCCGTCGCCTTTCCCCAACCGTTGTCCCGGAAAACGACCGTCGCGTCGCCGCCCACGCTGGACTTAGCATAGACACTATTACCGGGACTTTAGTATCTTTTTTGGTATCTGATAATGTTTTTTTTGACCTCTGGCTAAAATTTAAAAAAAAAATCGTAAAATCAGATACCATTGCTTACAGCCCGACATTCGAAATCAAACTTTCATGAGATATAGACCTTTTGAAGCCTGAGGAAACTTTTTTGGCCATTTATATAATAGTTTTGCGCGCGTGTGTGTGTGTGTGTGTGTGTGTGTGTGTGTGTGTGTGTGTGTGTGTGTGTGTTTATGTCTGAGAAATAGATTTTTTTTATATCAAATAATTTTTAAACATCCTAATAAATCGATTTTATCATTTTATTTCATCAACCTAATTAGTTCCTTTTTTATAATACTGCATAGAATACTGAAAGCTTGATGGAAAAGTGTTCATTTCATCGAGAGATATTGTGAAAGAAGGATTTTCAACACAGTGTTTTTGTTACAATTATGCACAAGAAATTTTCTCACCATTAATATGATGATATATTGTTAGTTTTCGTTAATTATTGGATGTAATTTCGATTTATCTATTTATAATTAACAATAAGTTTATAAAAACACTTTACAATTTTTTATTTTAGTTTAAGTGTTTAAATATACGAATTTTATTCTGTCAGCTATGCAATAATTTATTAAGAGTACCTTGATTCCTTTATTCATTCAGGCATAATTAAAATTATGCCATGCTAAGCCTTCGTCGACCTCAACTGTGGGCGGGGTTAAATGCCTAGAAATTAATTGCTGTCCAATGTATTGTAAAATTATTTTCTCTTGCTGAATACTGTACCGGGCATCGACTATTTTGTTCTATTATTTTTTTTTCATCCGAGTATCTTCGCGTACATCAGAGAATGTTTTCGTGACAATAAACTGCAAATGTATTCCTAGCTTTATAACGTAAAAATCCGATAATAAATTCTAACTAATTTTCGTTTCATAAAGAGACGAATTTATTATGGTACTTTTAAATTAATGTGCTCCGCGTTCTCGTGTGATTCCCTAAATGGAAACAAGATAAACCTTTTTTTGAATAACTTCTTAATCTCGATCGACAGTGAAAATATTATCATCAAAAAACCAAACGTGGAGAATCTCCAGGTCGGTGATGGTTTCATTGGTTCAAAGAATGCTTTGGTGCTAACCTTTATGGTGCCACGTACGCCTATTTCATATATATGTTACCGTTTATTCGTCGTCTACCGTAAAATAGTCGCCTCAACTTTTCTGAATGAGAATCGTATCCGATAATATTATTACAAGCCTTTCATGATGATCGTAACGTGACAAAGTACTCAAGTATATTGCATTTGAAATGAATTAAAAAAAAATGCATGTCCGAGAAATTCGTTTAAAAGATACTGTTTTCCGTTCAACATTTGTGTATTTACTTTATATAATCATGGATTTATTGTCAGTATGAGCTTACCGAAAATGGCAGACTTGGTATGCGTCAAAATTTTTCAGAATGAACTCAAAATGACAGCTTACGAAGCCATGAGTGTGTATAAGTTTCACGCGGTTGCAAGTTTTCACCTATACTTGAAGTATGGGTTTTCCTCATGATGTTTTTCTTCAAGGCGGAAGGACGGTATTGTAAAATAGATAAATGTACTTAAATTTAGAAAAACTCCTTGGAACATGTTCGGAATCGAACCACAGCCTTCGGTTGAAAGTCGAGTGTCATACTTTCAATCCATCACTGCCACCGTATTCATTTTTAAATAAAAAAATAATGTATGGCATTTTGTATTAGGTAATCAACTTGCAAACAATGATCCAATATATATATATGATAAAATAGTAGAACCCAATGTGTCTGTAAATGGAGAGGGGATGATAAAAGAAAAGTAATATGAGCGAATGCTACGATTTTTAAATTTTTTGTCTGTTTGTTTGTTCTCGTATATCTCTGAAATGACTTGACGGATTTTAATGCGGTTTCAACGGCTAGATAGAGCTTGCCTTAAACCAAAATACAGCGTTTGAGCGTTTATAGCATTCCAATTGAGTACCATAATGTACTATAATCAGATACGAAGTGAGAGATGTTAGACTGACTTTTCTCATTTATGTATGTCGTTTGATGTGCATGTGTCTCTCAGTCCACCCGCCATCCTCAATATGTGTTAAGAAACTGAGCGCAATAACATTAAACCATGCTAACGGAATCGAAGCAATAAAATGCACATACGTTTGGTTGACCTGCAAAATTTTCTACCTCAACTCGGAAATATTTTTTATACATTCAAAATATCTCTGGAGATATTTTTATTTACGTCCAATTAAAATATTGTATTGGTATAGCGGTCGGATAAAAACGGGTTGATATTCATAATTACCGAATATGAACTCTTCGATTCATCGACATTTCTCTGAAATCCGTGTATCCTATGTGATGAATGAAGACGCATGCGTGACGTCTGACAGGAGGGTCTAGAAGAATTTCACGTAGAAGAATTTCAGAGGTAGCACGAAGAAAACGGCGGCCACGAAGTGAGTGAAATCCTCTCAGTCAAATAATTTCATTGAATGGAGATAACGTCAATCGAGAAGTGTGCGTGTCGCCGACGCCGCCTGAACGCGCGTGCCTTATATCACGACTGAGCACACGAGCTCAGTGTACAGTCATCTACGTAAACTGTTTAACTTATTCTGAAATTTGATATTTATTTAATGTGAATGATATTGAATTAACGTTGGTGGTCGCGGTGTCCACAGTTGATCTGGTGATATTGCCTGTATATTTAAAATTCGGTAGTAATTAATGTCATTATTTGGGGTTCATTCGTAAACCACAAGGCTCCTTTTAGTTTTTGGTAAACATCTTAACATAGCTTAATATTATTTTTACCTTGATCATGGATCGTCAGGTCGTAAGTTCATTATTTTCGTAACCATTAAGACAAGTGATTTTTGGACTTAATAAGTAACGGGAATCTTAGTAAGACTTTGACATTTTACTTCTGATAAATCTATATGTGGAACATTTCTGGTTTTATTTATTTAAATGTCGGTTCAAGATTCATTATTTACATTAAATTGTTGCTATAAATAGGTAAAACGCTACCAAATGTTAGTCAATATTGCATTGTTCGAAATCTGCTTAAAGTAATTGAAATTTATTGTTCTCATATATTTTATAAAAAAAAACTAAATGTCATATTACAATAAGTCATTTAGTTTTTTTTATTATTATTTTCTTTGGAAACGCATGATTATTATTCTTGTATCAAATAATTTTGAATAGTGTATTTATTTGATGTGGTTAATTATTTATTTTAATTGACCTTTTCGTCTAAGGAATGATTAAAAAATTTAATAAATTAGAAAAAGACACATGTCCCTTTTATATATGGTATGCGAATTGATATCTAAGTCGTGCTGTTGGTACGATTATACTTTTCAAATGCACCGACAATGCAACAAAACGTCTTAATTTGAGACCGATAAAATTAGTGTGATCGAATTAGTAGGTCATTATCGTAATCAATAATTAATCGTCTTACAAAAGGAGGAAGCATTGGTAAAGGGAACGGTCAGAAGTTAATTTTTGTTACTATTAATAAATTATGTTGTTAATAGAAGTATTTATTTAAGGGTCGACTGTACATAGCATTAGAACCTGTATGTTACGCGACATGTGTCGTTCGGTGTTGCCGCGTGACCTGTCAGTACGTATTCGATTGTTTCTTATGCTTAGGTATTTTTCATCTAAAATCGAAATAATATATGTTATTAAATAGTAAAAATATCTTTGACTTAATTGCAATCAAAACTTCAGACGAAACGAATATTAAAGTTTTGCAAGTTTGCATTACTTCTTAAGTTCATTTACGTATACAGGTAAAATTGAATAAATCTTTGCAAATTATAAAAAAATTGTCAAAGTATAAAGAAGTTATAAAGTTATTATGACTCAAAAAATCTGTTCACTGTCTGTTCGTTGAACAGTAAGTTGCTGTGTTATTGAGATAAAACGAAAACTGTTAAAGTTACGTAAATAAATGTGATATACTTTATTTTTATGAAACGTTTTACTGTCAAAAAAAAAAACTTCTCAAAAGATCTCGCGAACATAGTACGTCCAAGATTTGCAATATCATAAAAAATTGAAAATTTGTAACGAATCAAATGTTTGTATTTAATGTAAATCTTTCGTTAGTGTTTATCTATCTATCTATTTATATATATAGAGAGAGATATAATAAGATGTTTGTATTTATGAAATCGATAAACTCAGAAACTATTTGACCGATCATTATGAATATGGGTATGTATGTGTCTTTTTTTGGACAGAGAAGGTTTTTATGCTAGTCCCATTGACTCAACTCGCCAACAGGTGGCGTTGCGATATACCCACTTCCATATCGCTCAACCGATATATGTACATACCAATATTCATAATGAAAGATGAATTAGGGATATGTCATTCTGGTTAGTTTTTTGGACGGAGAGTAAATATTGAAAAGAGTGCTGGAATAATGAAAAACTGGCCAAGAGCATGTCGGAAAATGCTCACTGTAGGGTTCCGAAGACGTTACTACAAAATTTTTTTTTCATATTTTTTTAAAGTACGGTTCAAATATTGAGGGAATATAATTTCTGCTACTTTCGGAGCGATTACTTCCAAAAATATTCAATTAACCAAAAAAAACTGCTTAATAACCTTAAGATGTTTTTAAAAGAATTGACGAAATATGTGCCACACGTTGATGTTTGCTGAATAAAATTTTTTTCAGCTTCTGTTACATGTATGGAATGTCCTCCTTAAAAATATTTATTTTCGTTATTTAACTACCAAACGTTTATATTCTTATATAAACCGCTTAAACACCTATATATGTGGTGTCTTAACCTATACTCCAAATTCCATCAATGTACATTCTGTAGTTTTTGAGTAAAATGCCTGTGACATACGAACGACAGACGGATATGACGAAACTATAAGGCTTCGCTTTTGCCATTTTAGCTCGGAACTCTAAAAAAGAACGATATGTGTGCTGTTGCATACATGTTAATATTATAGTTGTTAATAACAAGTTTGTTTGTCTTTTTGCCATTTCATTGTTAAACTACTGAACCGATTTTGATGAGTAATATAAATTGATGAAGGACATAGATTTAAACTCTAGGTTAATACATATAAATAGATAGAGATATCGTGATTGGAATCGAGAGCGATATCGCGTTCGGAAATAAGAGATGGTACCTCTTTTATCTCGCGTATCGGAATCAGAAGAGGACAGATATTACAAATAAAGGAATTAGTTCCATATCCGTGAGGAAAAAGCACCGGCAAGTTCTCAAGTGCCAGGAGAACCGAAATTTTATATGGACGTTTAAAAAATCTTAATTATTTTGTATGTAAATGTAAATCTTAATTATTGTGTAAATACACCTATTTAAATGTATTGCACCTAAGCAAATGCGATTTGGATAAAACTGGAATAAATCATTATATTGTTGCAATATTTTGATTTAACCCGACTACACAAAACAACTTTAGCAGTTGTCTGATCGTGTTTAGGACCTCGTTGTTAATACGAGCTTATATGGGAAAGTTTTGTAGCTGATTTATGTCCCGCCCGCGTATAAAGTTATTTAACGATCGGGCGGCGACGCTTTGCCGCCCCCCTCGGCCCGCTGCCCTCGCCCCGGCTCATTCGGTGCATACTTCATGAAGTATAACTCCTTTCAGTTTTAAAATGCGTAGATACGGCCACCCTCGACACGGGCTTAAGGATCTCTACCTGTGAAAAAATGTGATAGTCTCCTGTTATTGCTTCATAAATATTAACCATAAATTTATGTTCGACCTTGTCCTTTATTATAATCATCTAGTAGTTACACATATTCATGTTGGGTTTAGATACAACGGCAACGTTTATAACGTGTAAATATTGAATAGGGATGTTTTCAATTGTTTCATTTAGTTTGGTAAATTGGGAAAAGATTTCAACCTCGAGGGTATTTATAAAATATTTCCCTTAAATTTTATTTATTAATATTGGCTTTTATACAATTTTTTTTTCTTCCAGGAATTTACTTTTTCTTATAGTAATTTGCACTTAATGAATAAATATTTCTCTTTATATTGGTACGATAAATCAGGCATCAGTCGACGAGGACTCACTGTCCGTTGGAAAACATGAATGTATTAAAACATCAAAAAATGTTATACAGGGACTGTAAAGGTCACGTAATTTACCGTACGTAATTTAAATTACCTTGATATGTTCAAGTAATTGATATGAGTTCATTTTCACATTAATAAAATTCACTTCTTTATTTATTACTCTTAGCGTCGATGCTCTAGCTACAACTCCACTCTTTAAATTTTGAATCAATTCAAATTGAAAATGTCTATGACATAGGTTGTAACACTTAAAACACGTCATAACAATTAAAGTTTTACACTTACTTTTTTAATATTACTATTCTTCAAGAAGGACGAGCATGAAACTAGCTATAAACAAATTATATAGAAACCTAATCATATATACCACTATTGCAAGAAAAGCAAACCTGTAGGAAGTCGGGCTCACAGTGTCCATTTATCCTCTAAAGAATCAGAGATTGTATAATAAGCCTTTTGTGCAAAGTTTTTGCTTGATAAATACTTTGAATTTACCCTTATACAACTCAGAAATCTTATTAAGATAAATTCCAAGATTTATGTACTATGCAATTTTGTTTTCTAGTTAAGAGTGTACTAGTCATTACGAGGAAAAGGTTACGTACTCCGACTTGGTTTCTATTATTTTTCATCATGATTAGTATGTATGTCTTTTGCTACACATGTTCTCCTAACTCGTAGCATACCTACTTGTCTACTTTTATTACGTGTACGCAATAAAAAAAATCGATGCTATTCTAATCTTCCCTTATCGTTACATAAGCACAGTAAAACACAAAATAATTCGCATTTAAGACATAGATGAAATTTAACAGAATATTTTCTGACAATAATCTTACTTATATTTTCGATGTCTATAGACTCCTATAGGAGAAGACTAGAATCTCTTATAGGAGGTACTTAAGTATCTATGCACATTATTTTTCCCATAAAATTAACTTTGTAATCAATTGCTCAATATTCAAAAGATTATCAGTCGCACTAAATTTTGAAACGAATTTATAGTGACCTATTTTTTACCTTTTCCCCCTGTCATTAATAAAATATTGCTTTTGTATAAAAAAATTACTACATAATAACCTAAGTACCTAGAAGGATTGTACGTAAAGTCTAGAAGACTTGGTAATAGTATTGTCTTCAAGTCTTCTACGCGAAACTTCGCATATTCCTTACCCTTATCGTACCGAATTTTCTGTTTTATCTGTCTTTTTTCTAATGTTCCTAAGAGCCTCATTAATATTGTCATTTACAAATTCTTAGTCTCTAAGCCGAACTTCTCTTCAGCATTATTTGAAGGGAAGTTCGGCTCTCGGCAGCAATTTAACAAATATGGAATCATCGCTGGTGTACTCTGTATAGTTATATTATATGAAAATGTCACTAACTGTAAAAAATACACCATTCCCTTTGCTTTCTGTTAACAAACATCGATAATAGTTGCCAACGCGTTCTATGAAATCTTTCTATCAGATCATTTGTCTACGGGTGAAATGCAGTAGCGGATCGCGATATTGTTCCGAATGCTCCGATCGTGTCTCTCACAATTCTCGAGCAAAAGACATTCCCCTGGTCCGATATAATTTCTCGTAAAAAACAAAACTTACAAATATTATATTGTGTGAGGTGTTAAGTCGTGGAAATCTATAATTACACACCTACCTGCACCATGCATTAACATGCAACATGCAACCCACCGCTGACCCTCAAATCAGTTCTTCAACTACGAATCCCTATCCAAAGAATTGAATATTGATTCGAGAGGGTTGACAGATATCTAACATCTAAGCAAGTGTTAATTATTTATTTATCTTAGACCATTAATAGTCAAATTATTATTAATTGAGAAATAACAATATAACTATTAGCGGACTAAGTTAAATAAAAAAGATGGTAATGATTACAAAAATCCAACATGAAAGAGTTAAAACTCACATTTACGGAGGGATTGACAGAAGACAATTATTGTAAAAGGCGAATAAAGGTATAGCCTAATTCAATTTCTATTTTTTTTACTGCCCGTATCGTGGTACAAACACATTAGTATTACAATAGATGCTGAAGCTTGTGGAAAAGTATCGGATCTATCGACCAATCCGAACAATATTTCAAGTCACTGTCAGTCGGCTTGAAATACATGTTGCCTTTACCTTAATCGCAAAGATATACTCGGTCGCTTACAAACCACAACTTAATCTACAATGTTTGACTAGAAGCAACGGATTTAGCAAACGTGATTTTAAAACTTCGAATTTTGCAAAATCCTTGCCATCACATTTGACTAGAATTTGATAAGTTTTTTCTCATCTTCATGCCAACTACCGTTGCTTTCCATTTCACCCGTTTCTATTTTTCTGTCATCCTTTCAAAGAAAAAAAACGATAGGGTACTTCACATGTTTTATCAAAAGGTTGTATTTCTGATTATGCGAGTTGAGTGAGAAATTTGTCCTTATAATAAAAAAGTAGAACCCGATGTATCTGTTCAATGAAGTTATGTATGAAGAAAGGAAAGGGCACGATAAAGTAGAAAGGTAATGAAAGAGAAAACAAAGATTTTAATTTCTTTTTATATGAGGTCCGTTCGAACAATCACTTTTGCGAAAACCGCGTTAATCACGAATGGAATATCGGAGGAAGACGATATCACAGTGAATTTCGTGAATAAGAAAGCGGCCCAAAAGGTAGCTTTAATTATTTGTATCATTAAGATAACATCTTGTTTGTGTTTAGCGTGTCGCAACATAGTCTCGTTTTAAATAAACAAGTAATTGTTAAAAAAATTGCGTTGTTATTTATTTATCATTTGTCTTTCGTAGTGACTTTATATGCATAAGTTCATACTTGTAATGCACAAGTATGAATGTTTATAAAATATACACTCTAGATTAGAATCCCATGAGGTGAATATTTATCTGTTATTTATTTAAAATACCATTCTAAAGTAGGAATAAATTGTGTATGCTGCAACATTGCTACATAATTTTTTTTATTATGGCGTGCTTTGATTTTTATACTTTCACACATTTCTATAATTTTCAAAGAAATCTATGGAGTCCAATTTCCGAAAGTAAGAAAATTATTTTAACTAACTTAGTCAATTATTTTTCAATATAATTAGTCGCTATCTTTGTTTATAGTTGCGATTGTATAGCTTTGTCTGATATAATAAAAATATTTCTAAGTTGCAACTCAAAATAGAAATATTTGTTTTTTGTTTTCAATGGAAACAAAATTAGGAAACTTCAGTTTCAATAATTTTGATTATCTCTTTGTTTTTCTTAATTTTCACTTTTAATTTTCAAGCAACGTTCAACGTATTAAATACCAAATGAGTTAAATTTCTAACTTATTATTCCTGGTAAAGAATGCTCGAGAAAGTAGAACAGAAAAAAAATTATAAATAAATAGTAGAATTAACGATAAAATGAATTGGCATGTGTCCGTGCATACGAAATGCTTCGGCTAGTCCTATTGATACTGCAGCAAAAAAAGTTGATTGTTTTCAAAGTGACAATTCTTAGAATTCAAATTTAAACGGCAATGAGTCTACACATACGCTTTGTCTAAAGTCACTATTCAATGTTTGTGTTGCGCCATTTATATGAAGTTGAGTTTTAATACTGAATGTTTATACAAGACGGTCCAATGGAATGGTATTAGCTTTGCTAATACGAGTTACGAGAGTTCGATGCCCCCTCTTTAGAATTGTTGGCGCTGAAATTATTGATATTCTCTTGTATTTTAGTCGAAAATATAGACTTGAGTGATGTTGATGGTTTAAATGCGGTTAAATATGAAGTAAGTATGAAACGGTATAAAATAAAATTATTATAATGTGTATTTTCCTATGGCTGTAAAAATGCCGTCATACGCATTCATAGACGAAGGTGAAGATCAGGAAGGTCTAGGGGAAATTAACATTTCCAGAAAAAACAAAAAGTATGTTATAAATTCTTATAATCATACTAATATTACAAATAGCAAATATCTATGTCTGTCTATTATGTTTTCATGTTAAAACCGCTCTACCGATTTTGATGAAATTCAGTACGGTTGATACCAGGTAATGGAAATGCACTTCTTTTTGTTTGAATGTTTGTTCGTTTTTATGTTTATTTCTTTGTTCGTTTGTTCCTTCGAACTTCAGTACACTAATAGAGCATATAATTTTGTAACATACAAGCTACTGTTTGTTTCTCTTTCTCTCGGTTTGTCTGAGAAGGCGGAGAGAAACCATTGTCACATAAAATTCATAATTTATATGACTCTAAGGAGTCATACGTAATAAGTAACAAAGATATTTAAAAGTCATTGCTTTGAATTATTATCTTAATCATGCTTATTGTTTGCTTTGTCAAGAGAAGGAATGGTGATAGAATTGGAGATTAGGATTTATAGTGAGAGGGAGACGAAACTGAAAGTAAGAGCGTGTGTCAACAGTCCGATTAGTTTTTACGATTAGTTATAATGGCTAATCATAGTAGTTAATAAGAAATAAGATAAGAAAGTCAATGTAAATTACAATGAAAGACATGGTTTAATACAGCTTCTTTTGTGAGTACTACATCCTGTCATTATAATATTAAAAATGTTTGGTTGTTTGTAACTCAATTACACATAAAAGGCTCGAGGGAATTAGATGGAATAAAGTACACAGATACAATATTTTCTGGATTATACGCATGATATTTTACACCTTTTTCCTCTGTGTTCCTGTGCTATAATTTACAAGAAACTGGAATCGATATCGGAAGTGGAATCAATGTTTGAACCGAGAGCGATAGCGCGATTGGAAAAGAGAAACGCAGAAATGGAACAGAGAGCAAGACATAAGTCAGAACCACATGACAAATCGGAACTTGAGTCAAAAAAAGAAGATCGAATTGACTACAAATGACAGTAAAATTATTCTATAGATAAAGTGAGGAATTAAAAATGGCATGTCCACGCATGCGGACCCGCGGACAAACGCAAGTATAATTCTCCCTGTAGTCATTAGTTTTAGTTAGTTCATGTGGATGTTAGAGAAATCTGTATAATGTAATTATTTTGTAAGTAAACATAATGTAATATTAGCATTTACATTTTACATTGAAGTGACGTTGAGATGAGGAATCATTAGGGGGATTTAGACAAATATTTTACAATGTCAATAGATTGAGGACAATATTGTGTATAAGACTATATGATGTAAATATAAACGAATACAGAAAGGCTGTGTGTTTAATTAACAACAGTATCTAGATTTTGCAGCGATACTAACGATTTCGTTATCGTTTCATTTTTAAAATGAAAGTAATATTGCAATAATTTTGTCGGCGCGTGATTGAAAACAGAACGCGCTGAACTTGCCAAAAAGTAGACGTAAGTTTGTGTAAGCTTTTGCCAAAAAACGTGTAACGTCAGTATATGTTATGGAATGTTCTTCATTGTGATAGGTATCCCGCTCATCAATGTGCCAGATCAATTACGCCGTGGCTCGCAGCCAAATAGCTCAGCCGCATCAGATGCGTTTCCGCTAAATTTATTTGGTTTATTGCCTGTTTGCATCTAATGCGTTAATACACAGTCATAATAATGCATATCTATTTGTGTCCATATTTTAGTTTACTCGTCAAGGACATTTTTTTAAACGTATCTCACGTTTCTGCCAAAACCAATATATGTTTTTTATTATACTTACAATGAAATAATTTAAACTATAAATCAGTATACATCAATAAGTAAAGATCTTAAAAATTATCTTAGTTTCTAATATTTTACGCCCTTACAATCCTTCTCAAGAAAATTACTAAGAAAAACATTTTTTTAATCTGTCCTTTACGTGTGATATGAAATTGTGGCTCGAGTCGCAAGCTACTTTATAGTTACGTTAAATATAAATATACAATAATATATATTTATTTTAATGTTTCTTGCTTCATGTCCTACGCGTAACACTTGGAATTACTGTAATTACTGGAATTGGCAAACAACTGATGTGTGAGGCCCTCCTCACATTAAAGATTGAAGAAATTGTGGTCTTGGGCAGGGGCCCAAGACCACAATTTCTTCAATCTTTAATAACGAAAAAGTATTTTAACAGATGGTACTTAATCATTTTGTTATTATTTACATTGTGATTTGATGATATTCTTTACCATTTTCTTATATTTAATACTGCATATGATATTGTGTATGTATAAATGTTGTAACAATTATAAATGTAATATCATCTATAAATTTTCTCCATTTTATAGGGACTAGTTGATTAATAACTTAGAAAAAACGAAAACATTCAAAGATATTACAATAACTTTCTCTATGAATCTTCTATGCTTTTTTGACTATCAACGGTTGTTCTACACTACTAAAGTATGAAATTAGAGAAGTGAAGTATGAAACACTGGAGAGGATGTTGCTAACTGATTTACGTAAGGTAGATTGAATATTTCCCTGATACGATAAATACAACAGCTTTATAAGTAACTTATGCATTTATTGAGCATGTTCAGAAATTTATAAATTTTCTCAAAATGTGAGTCTAAAAATGAACTGGGACAAGACGAAAATATTGGGAATACCCATTTTGTGTTCACTCTAGTAACAATTGAGGAGTTGTAGACGGATTTATTTACTTGGAACAAATTGCCCAATCATGCAAATTCAATTTTTGTACAAAGTATACGTGAAAAATTCGGCTCAGTTGTTCGGGGTTGGAGAAACAACGAGAAATTCACAATCCCAATATACCTATTGAATAATTGTCTAAAAACAAAAAATTTTGAACAGTGCGGTTTGTTAATGATGATAATAGTATACTAGACGACAGTAACTAAAGAATCACTCTCTTATGCGATGAAAAGAGTTGCGTTAGGTGTGTTTTTACGAAATAAAATTCGAAACGGGGAAATCCATTGAAGAACCAAAATGACTTGTATTGTCCACATAATCAGCAAGTTGAAGTGGCAATAGTCAGGCCACGTCACTTGTAGAACTACTAACCGCTGGGGCAGAATGGTCCTTGAATGGCGACCACAAGCTGGACATAGCGACGTGGGACAGCCTCTCATCAGGTAGACTCCTCAGCCCACTGACTTAGTCAGGCTTGCGGACCACCTTCGTTACAGGTGACCTAGTGCATCATGAAAATCTGAGCTTTACCTCAGAAGTGAATATCAAATGATTGAAACGAATTTATTTCTTTTCAAAATATTCTCCTGATGTACCTAGTAAAAGCATTCTTGTAACGTAAGAGGATGCAATTTCTGGGTCTTCTCTTCGGAACTTTTTCGATAACAGTAAACAAACAAATGGTGATTTACTACTTAAAATTGACTGATTTTGTTTCTGAAGTGAGATGAGAGACGACGGTGATATGAACAATTAACCCATTAGGGAGAAAAAAAAACAGAACCATGATTGTGCCCACGCTTCTCGCCTGCTTCAATTTTGTTTTTTGCTGTCGCCTTTCAACATCCATTCATTTGATTCTCGACTTCTTTCCGGATCGTAACAATAAATTCTCGTTCTGTTTTCTATTACAATGTCAAAAACGACATCTAGATGTCCTTATTTATTGCACTTTAAAAACGTTTCTTGCATCGTCTGCAAACAACGCCGACTTGGTTTCTTTTGAGGTGATCTCGTGAAGCATCCAGCGATAAAGTGTCTTAACATTTAAATACTTAATTATATATTGGATTTGACTCATACTGATAGTCTCTTTTATAACGAGACATACTCAGGAGTCTCTTTTGTAACAAGTGACGTGTCATTTTCTTAATACGCCAATTAAATAAAAATGATATTCGTAATTCAACGATTTATAGTCCCATTCAATATTGTTTATAGCTATGACGGCAGAATGTTTAGTGTGTCCCACATAAAAGGAGTTTATGAAGCCATAGTTCGTAGGCTAGTCCAGCGCGCCGTAACTTATTGAATAATTATTTCCAAATACGGAGCATTTATAGCAAGTTGTTATAAAAGTTAATGCAGCATGGCGACTCTTACTAACATAATCGATACATATTTGTGAATGTCTTGTTAAAACAAATAAAGTCGAAAAAACCCATTTAACGATTAATTCAACTATACGTTATGTACGTACTATATTATAGATATGGTATCTCTATATCAATAAAAATTATGTAGCGAAACGTTTAATATTTTATATGTAATGCCAGCATCTTGAATCAGGTGCTGAGCAAAATCATCGTTAATATTTCGTTGAATTCTCAACAGCGAAGAAGTTAAAACTCGTAATGAGCGCGCTTGTAAGTCGATTATCAACGGCGTCGCCCGCGTCTGATGAAATTGAAAGGGAGACTGGGCGACTTGAATAATGATGTTAAGATTGCTTTTGTATTTTATGACTGTGTTTTGTATTTTCTACATATTTCGCTAATAATTTGTGAAGCACGACAAATTATTTATTTGTTTTGTTTGATATTGTTCGTTAAGTTTATTAAAGAATCCATAAGAAGTCAATAGCTGAAGATCCTGCCCTTGTACTGCTTGCCAACATCGCTTATTATTAATGTGTATTTATAGTTAGTTTTACTCCCTCTTATGCTCCTTGGATAGCGACAGTATCAATGGTTGATCAGAGCTGATTCACATACACATTTTTGTGTGTGCGTGTGTGTTGCGAGCGTGCGTGCTTCGAAGAGAGGGTGTGTATTGTTAGTGAGTGGATATATTTGTATGTATGAGCCTCTAAAGGAAAATGAACCCTTATGGTATCACTTCGTTGTCCGTCTGTTCTACTCTCCGTTTGTCTGTCAAGACTCTTATTCTCAATCACTCAAGGCGTATCATACAGAAATTAGCATTAAATACTTGTCTGTGGTTCTTTAAAACGCGAAAAAAAAAAAAATCAAAATTTTTAAATCATTTCAATTACGGCTATTTAAGCTATATTTTAGCATTTCGTAGATAACTCAAAATTTATTGGGTTCTTTTTAGTGACTTAAATTAATAAAATTTAGCAAGAAGAAAGATGTCTCAGTAAAGGAAACGAATAAAAAAACTGAATGTTATCAATTTGTGATTTTACGATACCAAAAATTTTAGTGATTACTAACTTACACTTGCATTGGAATATGGACCGTGTTGAACAGTAGTATATAGAGAACATTTTTTGACTTCACCATAAAACTTTTACAAGAAAAATATTTAGAAAAGAATTCGATTTTTTTTAAAAAAGAAGGAACTTTGAAGAAACATTTCGCAATTTCGGAGACCGATGTCTTGCCAGCATCGGTATAGAAAACAAACAAAAGTTGTCGAGATTCTTGACGGATGAAATATCTAGATACCTACATAATTAACTTTATACGAAACCCTCAGGTGTGAGTCCCATTCGTACTTGTTTGTTTTTATTTTACTTATATTTACATTTATATTTAAGTATTGTATTTATGTTGATTGTATTGTATAGTATGTTCTTTTTTACAAATCTGATTTATAGGAGTTTAAGGAGTATGGTTTTTCTATATCAGGAATAGGAAAATGTAAATCAGGGATTTGTGTCATTTTAGTATCAAGTTAACTGTAAGTTCTTACTGTTCTTACTGACAACGAGTCAGTATAGTTGTAAAGTTCTTCTTTAGAAAACCGTTATGGCAGAAAGTAGATTACATTACGCAGTGATCTTTGTGCTCTATTGAGATGTAGAACAATTTTTGTCACTCTATCCCACATAAGTATGAAGTAACATTAAACCGATTGAGCCAATGATATTAATTTAACCTTAACAATATATTATTATAAAACTCAAAATGATTTTATAAATAAAAATATTTTAATTATATCGAAAATATTTATGAAATGTAACAAAGAAAATACAACACGAACACACTCTCCGACCGCTCGAGCCATCGGCGCTCGATGGCTCGATTGACACACAGTCGAACTTTTCTCCGGTGCCCGTCACGCTTAGGCGCAGCCGTAGTGGCGACCGTCGACCGTTCTGACTGTTTCGATGATCCAAATGAGCTTTCAAGTTCTTCCTAGAACTTGTTCAGTGTATACACGTCATTATGGCTTACAGTCAACTGAAATACCTGAACACCGTATGGGTAATTCGAACGGTAATAGTGTGGGCAGTAGGAATTACCAAACTTGGAAACTTTTTTGTTTTTCCCCTTGCGAAGGGGAAGGAGGGCAAAAACCCGTTATGGGCAGTGCGTGCGCGGGGCGCACGGGTGCGTCCGACTCGCACGACCAAAATCCTGAAGCATTAAGCGCCTGCCTTTAGCCTGTAGGCTGTATAGGTTTCATCTAGGCGGCCAGAAGGCACAGGGGTGCCAACGACGCGAAGGTCATGAACTCTTCCGGGTTACCACGACGTAGTAACGTCATAGGTGACAGAGTTGCCCCGAGAAGAGGCAAAAATTACTAAAATCCTACCTATTGCCATGTGTAATAGATTACATAAAAGACGACGCTTATAAAGCGTGTAGTGGAGGGGGTTGCAAAAAACCGCGAAGGGCGGTTCTAAATCTAACGGTTCCAGTCGAAGCCTTTAGGCCCTTATAGCTCTGAATTAAATTTACCATTGCAAAATGACCTATAATCGTTACGCAAAAACGTAACGTAACTTACTACTTTGCAACCTTCATTCGATAATTATTATTCACCTATGTTCTTTTAGAGATATAAAAGAAAATATAAGTAGTATTTATTTATATGGTTTTTTTTTAATTTTGGTAAGTTGCTGTTTGGCCAAACAATTACGATAATCGGTTTTCCTCACCAAAATTATGAACTACATCCCACATGAAACGACTAAAACTGTATCAGTGTCGAAACATAAGAAAAAATATCAGATTGTATAACTGATTAATGTAATTCAAAAAAGGTCCAAGTACACTTCATTGAGAAAATTCATATGACATTACTCGTTTGTCACTAAAACAGTTTCCAATCATTTCCATTGTCAACACAATGTAACGTTCAAGGAAATTATATCTGATTAATGCAAAGCATCAGTTTGGCATGAATCACCTGACACATATCTTCTTGAGTCTGTGCACACGAATGGAAAAACAGATAGTCCTAAATACTTTTTTTATGATTCCAAGCCTAAATGGCAAAAACAGAACACATAGTTTCGTCATGTTCGTCCATGTGTATGTCACAACCATTTTATTCAAAACCTACAAGATGTATTTGTATATTTATAAAATTTAGAGTATAGGTGCCTTTTACAAGCCGTTAGTTAGTTTGGTAGTTAAATAACAAAAATGTATATTTCTATTTATAATATGGGAGGGGGTGGGCACTCCATGTATGTGACAGAAGCTGAAAAAAAATTTTTTTGGGAAGTTTCAACGTGTAGCACATTTTTCGACAGTTCTTTTAAAAACTTTAAGGTTTCTAAGCAATCTTTCGGATTACATGAATAATTTCGAAAATAATCGCTCGGAAAGTAACAGAAATTGTGCTCCTTCCTTTTTAATTTCTAAACCGTATGTTCAAAAAATATGAAAAAATAACAAAAGTAACGCTGGAAATAACTTTCAATGAAAATTATTTTGAACATGATTGAATATACTATTTTTTAATTATTGCCGAAAAACTGCGTTTTTTAACAAAAGAACGTAAGGGCCATGAAGATACGTTCTTTAGCTGGTGAATACAGAAATATTCAGAAATACAGAATATTTACAAATTACTATCGCGTCCTCGACAAACGTACATTCAGACAGAGCTCAAACTAAGCAAAGGCGAATAAAATTTGCGCCTGTAAATCTATATATATATATATATATATATATATATATATATATTGTATATACATGTTCAAGAGAGTTAGTATAAGTGTGCGCTAATGGATGGGAAGTTAATAGTGACGGGGGCACTTATTTAGTTAACGATGACACTGTTTTCTCGGGTTATTTCCCGGTGGTCGTTCGCGAAATGACGTTAAATAAAAGCTTCAGTTTATGAACTCTCGGATCCTGTCCTTTAATAAACCAAGTTTTTTTTAAACCGTGATTATTACCTTTGATTAGATGAGATTAACACCCTCGGTGTTTCATCTGTTTCGGACTCTTCGGAATTCTTTCAGGTAGTGATAGGTTAATATTAGGAAAAGACTGTCAATTTTTTAATCAGAAGTCTCACAATTTTTAAAGCAATGGCATTATGTCACTAACTATAAAATGTCAACAAATTGTTAAAATGGCATATATATGGCGTATATATTACAATTAAATGTAAATAAAATTTCATGAAAAATTATCTTGATTTGTATATAAAATACGAATAAACTTTTCCCCGACCCAATATTGTTTAATGATTGGCTAATTAATTGTTTGTTTAAAGGACTTCATTGTCGTTTCTATAGAGGTTTTATTTAGATATATCTTAAAATAAGATTCATTGACCCCCTATTTCAATCGATCGTGACGTTGAAACAACTGGATACAGTTCCTGTTTTTATTTCTACTGCCCATTAAATCGGTGTCAAATTTAAAAAAATATACATTTTATCAACATCTCTAAAGGAAACGGAACTAGACCATATTTTTCAGTACCAATCAGTGTCCTATGATTGCTTCAATATCAGTCTACGACAGATAACTGCCTTATAAATAAAGGCTTCTACGAGGTATAAGTATAAAAAAATTAGTTTAGAGCACTTTAGGAAGAATTTACTGTAATCATCAAATCGCAAAAGAAATAAAGATTTTTAGTACGTCTCCCACCACGGTTATTATTTATTTCGTATTTATCTATTTTCTAGAAGAAACTATAGATATTCCACTATTGCCCGCTTCTACGAAATTTCTCGTATTTTCATTGTAAAAGTTTGAATCTGCACATTGCAACTTTTTAACCTGAGAACAACACGCTCCTACTAATCTCGCGTATGTATTAAAATTGCAAGGCGCCAAAATAACTACGCAACCTTTTACTGCACATGGTCAGAAATACACTCGACGAATTTTCAGTGTTTACGCAAGATAAAACAAACAATATTGCATCTCGTATTTGTAAACTAAAGGACCGTCGGAAACGTTGTAGGGCAACGAACACGGCGGCCTCGCCTACTAAAAATACCCGCCAGACGGACGCGCACCGCCTTTGATCTGTCGCACGGACGCCGAGCGTTTATTCCTATAGGAGCTCGTCCATGACGACCGGCAGGTGCGTGGGTCCATTTCAAAGGACTACAGAGGGGCGTCGTACATACAAGAGAACGGATAATTTTTTTCGGTAGTTTTAGTATTGGTTGATAATTATTATAACCAGTGTTCGCGCAATGGTCGAAAATTGACCATTATAATTATTACAAATTTGACGAAAACTAAAATAAACTACTCGTATAAAACTTACATATTTTGATCTTGTTTTTTTATTTTCTGATACATTCGTTCATTGTATATACTTATGAGATCATACACGTATTAGATGTTTGGAGCGTGAATATGCCGATAGAGATTTCCAAATAAAGATTTCGGCTCTATGTCGAAGATGAGTAACAAGAAAACTGTTCCCATTTTTTCGTGGCAACACTAAAGCTCGTTAACGGCTACTAAACAAAAAAAGAAAAGAGGAAATCGATTGACAAACAGAGAAGAAAATGTACTGAACGCTTTCATCATTGCCTACTTGTATATAAGTAGATGAATCGAATACGTGATGTTTGTCGGTTGAAATCATTACCGATCAAAGAGGGTTTTTAATGCATTTTTTTCTACCTGCCTTAACTCATTTAATGTCTACCACACAGTTTCTATAAGAATAAACTAGTGACCATAATCGCCACGCTGGCCCAATTACTGTCTATTATTCGTTACTTGACAAATATTTAAATAAGTCGTTCATACACGTACGTATGTAAAAAGAAAATAAAATTTATTGCCTGTAAAGTCGGTATACGGGCGAAAGCCACGTGACAACGACTTTGAATGGTAAAATCATTTTAATGTGAATATTCATTCGTATAGTAGGAAGAAGGATGAAATAAATAACAATTTAAAACATTTATTTATACAAAGAATTATATTTAAAACATTAATTTATACAAAGAATCTCGCACTGAATTTCATATTAACAAAATTTTATTTTTACCTTTACACATACATACGTATTTATATACAAATATACATACAATAACTTGCAATACATTTGCAAGCTATGCACCATTTCTAGTGCTGCGCGCGGCAGACCGATCATAGTTGAGCGAGAGACGCAAGCATTCAGGCTCTCTCGTTCGGTGACTCATCGTTACGTTACCGAGCGTTACACTTTTCAGTGACTCCCAGCCGCAACCTAATTTAAGACGGTCAATTCTTTGATAGGTTTTCACTATTTCCCCTAATAAAAGCATACCCTCTCATAATTTTTCTTTTTCACTAAGGTCGTGGGCTTATACCTTAAGCCCGCCAGGCCTACTCAAAGAGGAATTAGTGTTGTTATGATTATCAGAAAATCGGCGACAACGTTCAAAACCTAAGTCTGGACGTGTTCTTCGACGGACGTAAGAAAACCGGTTACAAAACAAAGAACAACCTTAATACCAGTGCTTCCGATTCGAAAATAACACGCTGACCATTGAGACAGCACTGTTATGTTATTTTTTTATTTGTAAAAAAGAAAGATGATACGAAGGTAGATGTTTTATTTAAAAAAATTTTTTTTCGTTAATTCGTACTTTGTAATATTGATTTTCCTATTGAGTCTATATTTATTTTTTAATTGTCTACTTTAAATATAAAAGGAAAACTATTTGGAGAATACCTACCTACTTGTATGTACTCACCCACTATAAAGTTCTAAATACTGATGCATCTATTTGCCTTGTATACAAGTTCATGTAACGGCATGGCTATGTTCCCTCATAGACCTAGACACTCTTTTGTGGCTATTTTTATCTAAAACAAGAGCACAAGACCGAGCCGATTTCCCGGAACAGTATTCTTTGACACAAGCTTTTTTCCAGGGGTCCTAATAAATGTTTGCCGTCCCTTCATTCAGGGTCCGGAGGATTATATATTACTTTGATTGTATTTTATCTAATATAATTTAGACCTTTTGTAAATTAAGTCGTTACTATATCGGTCTTTAATTTCATAAACAGCAGTCTTTTTACAACTACGGACAAAATTTTACGAATAAGATATTATTTCCGATAGATGATATACATCTATCCATGTGGTAAGTAGAACCCGGTGTGTCTTTATATTGAAGGTTTGCGTAAAAAACGGAAAAGTAAAAATGAAGAAAGGCAATATCAGGAAAAACAATGAATTTTATTTTTTTTTCTGTCTGTTCTGCACACATCTCTGCACACATCTCTGAAATTAATTAATGGTTTTTAATGCAGTTTCCATGGGTAGATAGATTTTGGTTTAGAACAGGATATAAATTTAAAATGGATGTGAGGAAAAGAGTTATCTTCATTTGAAGATCTAGCCTGAGAAGGTACAAGACAAATAATCATCGATAGCGTCTAAGGCTTATAAAGACCTCACAATAGGAATGAAGAATAACGTTCAAAAGAAAAAATACAATATTCGCCCACAACGTGCTCGACCTCTTGAAGAATATATGTGACGAGAAGGGATTGGAGGGGAAGTGAACCGGTGAAGGAATGAGGGTTTCAGTTGCGATAAGAACTGTATTTAACAGACCGAATTCCATGCGGACGAAGACGCGGCCAGAAAACTAGTTGCGTATTTGAGCATATATTACACACGCTCGCAAACGCATACACCCATGCACTCGTACACATACCCACATGAGCGCGCGCGCGTGCACTCCCGTACCTCCTCCCCTCAAACAATTACTGTATAAAAACAAACGAATATGACTCCTAGGAGAATATAAAATAAACATTTTTTATGGTTACCATACGGTATATCGAAATCAAATACAACCTATTATTGTAGGTTATTATTCATTCTATTCAGTTATTCATTCAATTATACGCTCCGACTGTAAACCGATTTCCATCAAAATCGGTTAAGCCTTCACTAAATCATGAAAGGACATACAAAAAAAACAGTAGCCCATAATTTGCGCAGTCTCATGTTCTTTCTGTATACCAAACTTTAGTATGCAAATACATTAGCGGGCCGCGTTCAAAAAGTAGTGCATTTTAAAGTAGTGTTTTAAAATAGTATTCATAATTAGCGATAGATATCAGACATGAATTTTTCAAAATGTTTCGCGGGCTGGATCAAATCTTACAACGGGCGGTGGTTGCCCACATATCCTTTAAGTTATAAAAGAACGTACAAATAGAGAAACAGACAAGCAAACAATTACCTATCGTTTTCACAATGACATGTTTTGATTATATGCCAATTTAAATCAAGGTCGGTGAATTTTTTTAGGATATAAAAGTATATAGTAGCGTATTATTTGCGCAATCATACATTCTTCCTGTATATCAATTTTCATCGTGATTGGTCAAATCATTCTTAAGTTATAAAATTACATACAAACAGACAAACAGACAGATAGACAGACAGTATCGTCTCATATGCGCAATTATATTTTTTTACCAATTACCAATTTTCATTAAGATCGGTGAAACCGTTCTTGAGTTATAAAAGCACATGCAGATAGACTGATAAACCAAAATTTAAAATAGTCGAATTGAGGTCAGTCATAAAATGAACATCAATCATGAAATTTTGAGAAAGGTTTGCATGTTATATAACGCTACAGGTTTATATAATAGTATAGATTTTGAAACCTGTCTACATAAATACTTACCATAAAACTTAAAATCTACTAATAATGTGCAAAATAAATAAGGCGTATTATTATTTATATTTACAAATATTTCTGTTGTTTATTCTGTATTTCTTGTGCTCTTCGTTCAAATAATAATTTAGCGTTGTAGTTAAAATGTATTCCCAACTCCCGCTTTTCGCCGGAGGTGTTCAGAACCGGCGCTTTCATTCGTCGCAGCTTCCCCACACGTCTAGCATTGAAATGGGAAAACGCCGAGCCCGAGGCGTTCGAGGAGACTTTGTGTTCCCCGAATTTAAAATGAATGCTCTCTGCTGAGCTGGTTCATTTAGCTCCAGTTTTTGTGTTTGCTCGAATCGGAGAACTTGGTATTTCATTGATATACTTACTCTGAATTTAATTCGTCGTGTTTAAATCATATTAGTATTTGCTTTTAAAATCCATTTCGTTTCGAATGAATTTATAATATATGTTTGAAATGGGATTGTATGCTTTGCGTTCCTTAGGCTGTGTGAGTTCGTGGGTATGCGTGTCCGTGGTTGCGGACGCGCGAGGGTGTGGATGTAGGTGCTTGCGCGTGGATGCCTGCACCACGAGCGTGGGGGCGCGAACGTGAGTGCGTGTGTGGATATTGGCGTGGCTACGTGCTCGTGAATGTGTCTGTGTGAGGTTATATGAGTGTCGGTGCACGAACGTGGTTGCGAGTGCGTTTTATGTAGTGAGTGTGGGTGCGCGAACACGTGCGTGTGGGTACGTGATGCGTGTGCGTGGGCTGCAAGTTGAAAATTTTCGCCCGTGGTCATAATTCCAATCAATCAAATACCTCACGGTTCAAAAACAACCTTTTGCCCTCTTTGCTATCACCCGCTCGACATAACTGTTAGCACTAAAATTTAATTGCACGATTCGTCCGCGATCAGAATTCGAATTTGGTCCCAATACGAAAACTACTGCCTATTTTAGAAATATGCCAAGAAAACAGACGAAATTATTGTATTATATTGATTCATATTTTACATTAGATACTAGTTTGAAAATTTATTTCGGTCATAAAGTCATAATTTTGTAACAAATAATTATTTAATAGTGAAATAGTGATGCGCACTTTCACCGAAGAAATGGTTTTCGGGTTGAATAACAATATACTGTGGCTTTAATTTATATGTCTTAGGTAAGTAAAATAATTCAATGCAAAATAGAAAGTTCTTTTATACCGTTTAATGTACGGCTTTCATGATATCTAATCAAATCGTTGTTTTGAATCAATTAATTCACTAATTTATATAATATGTCGAACGATAGAAAAATGCATTTAGTCAATAAACAGAATCGTCGTGAAAATATATACCACAGGTAGAACATACATAAAAATATTTTATATACACACACAGCGTTTTTTTTTTAATGGAACAGTAAGAGATAGGAGAAAACTGTATTCAGAAACTGTAGATTTTTTTTTGATAAAAATGAAATTTGCACAATTAATTTTTTGGTCAAGTATGATCATTACCAGATACGTCGTTAAATTCACGAAAAGATTTTACACCAATCGACTGTTTTTATCGGTAACAAATCATTCTATTGAACCAAAAAAATCCGAAAGTTAGTTACATTTTTAAAAAGCTTTTGTCATACGTTCATATATTAGTTGAAATAAAAATACTGGCTGGTAATTATTTTCCGTTTACTTTGAATAATGAAAAAATACTTTTTTCACTATTTTCGTATGGGACCGTGTTTTCTTTAAATTTGCCATGTTATCTAATCCAGAAAAAATTCATTTAATTGAAGCATATTTTATTAATCACGGGATAGGTAATTAATATAACTAATGAGTTGAGTAACACAGTAGGAAGATTTTTTTCTAAAAGTAATATTTTGACATCTAGCGCCAGTGAAACTTTTCCGGATAAAAAAACTATGATAGCCACCGAATTATGAAATAGTGATACTTTACAATATGTCTACTATCATTTATCTAAAATCTGAGACACATTTCTTTTGCACGGGGCCTGGGGCAATTTTGTCGGATCCTCTTTACAATATGAAAGAAATTGAAAAAAATACACTATAAACATTTTCCCTTTCTATTGTATTTCTATAGTTTATAATAATATCCAATTATTTCCAAAATTCAACAATTCAAGTTATTCAATAACTCACATAAAATCGTAAAACAATATGTTTTTGTAATTTGTAGCTTGACCATATCGTAGCTCGAAGTAGAATCCTTCCCACGCGTCCCGAAAGTAACCGACGATAGTTAACGGCTTTTTTGTACACACAGATTAATAATAAATGTACCAAAATAGAAGTTAACAGTTTAATCTAACGTTACAAATTTTTTTAATGAAATAATACATAAAAATAACATGTAAAATTTGTACCTAACATTGAACAATGGCCGTTATTTCATACAACAAAAAACAAAGTACAAATGTTTGGACTTATTTTATACATTTTCGAGAAATACCGAGAAACTATGCATTTATACGATTCTCCAAACGTTTTTAAGTATTTTGGTATGAAAAGAAATACTTACGGTTTTCTTGATTCATTTATGGTTTACTATCTGCGCCTCGCGGCTTCACTCGCGTGGTGATGGAAAATTGTGATATTGATGATAAAAGCGTTTTATTTTTTTGTAAATTTTTCAATGTTTTTCTATTATTTTGCCGGGACGGAAACAAATTCAACAAATTAAAAATGAAAATCAGTCCAGCTATTCTCCAGTTATGTATTATAGGTATTATAAACGCTATTGTTTGTAAGGATAGATAGGTACAGAAGTATATGATGATTGATGATAATGCAAAAGTTATACGTGCTACTGCAATATGCTCCTATAAACTATTTTAAAAGATTATTTTGGTTTGTATAAACATGCAGATTTTGTGATTTAGAAACGCGTGAGCAAGCCGCATAGAGCTGGCCGTGAGAAAAACATTGCGTTCTCGAATGTATGCCTGCTACTTTTATGGTCTGACCCTGCCGCCGGACCGCACCATAATATCGCGCACTCGCTTGTCTATCGTCATAATTATTCAAATATTTGTCCAAATGACATAGTGTAAAAGACCAAGTTTATCTACTTTAAACAGCAGATGCGATAAAAGTATTTATTTTGACATAAGGATCAATTTGTTACAACCAAATGTGCGTTAGAAATAAATTATCAATTATTATTGTATTTATGGTTCACTATTTTGGCGATAATGGCTTAGACATAAAAAATAGATATATGCTGTCGCGGGCTTTTTTGTAGGACTATTTAAAATGAACATTTCCATTATTTCCATTATATACGTGTAATTCCAACGATTTTTGCGGTGCACGCCAGAATAGCTCACAGATGACAGATTTTTTTTTCCTACTTACTTGACACTTATAGTTATATTTTGGATAATTCACACTATATATTTATAAATTATAACCTATGTGTTATTCTGATATGTAAGCTGTATATTATTGTATAGTGTCATCAAAATCTATACAGTAGTTTTTTCGTGAAAGAGCAACAAACATCCATCCATCCATACTTACAAACTTTTGCGTTTATAATATTAGTATAGATAATATAAAACGCAGCACAACGTACCACCATAGAAAGTATATGTCACACACTAAGCGTCCGACGCCATTATGTTCAGTTTAAAAATTTATTGTAAATTTTCTGACGAAGAATGATAAATATTATTTTGCTGCCTTATTTGTTGGGAAATACCATTCAATTTCGTATAAAATTCTTAGCATAACCCGGAAATTAAAATGATTTTTTTGTGCTTGCTTGGGGGACAAATTGCAAGTCGCGTATCCATCGATGCGACTTGGTGCCTATAAGCCCCTCGCGCTTTAGAGCTTTTAACGACGTATCTGGTAAAGATCGCACTTGACCAAAAAATTAATTGTGCAAATTTCATTTTTATCAAAAAGAATCTAAAGATTCTAAATACAGTTCTCTCCTACCTCATACGGTTTAACATATGTCCATACTGTCCCTTTTAAAAAACACTGTGTATATAGGTCCTGGAACATCTCAGCTCAACAGCGTATGCAAATTAGACTACTATTAAGGCCTGCGTCGTCGTGCGTCTATAGTACCGTCTAGGTTTATTACGAATAAATTTATCCGATAGTTGCGTTATAAATTAGAATAACAAATATTAAATTCTTAAACAATTTATCTTTAAATTAATTATCTCAAAACTAATAGAGTGCTAAATAACTAAAGTTTGTATGATTACTTATCATTTGTTCGACTGACGTGTTCATTGAAGACTCTAAATTGTTAGAATTTTATTGCAATATTCTTTAATGCGACACACTTACAGTTACGGCGGCCTGGATGTCCGATTGTTATGTGATATTGGCCCACCTGCTTTCCTTGGGTCTGCTCGAGGGGTGGTGGAGCTTTCTGCTAATATCCTCTCCCTAAATGCAGAGAGCTCTAAATTCGCTTTGGAAATGACGCATTTACTATTTAGTCATCCATCAATCCAGACTATAGATGCTGGAACATTCTGATTGACAGCGCTCTTGGGATGAAATACATACCAACTTCGAGGAGCTGTTAAAGAAAGAGTCCGATAGTAATAACAAACCTAGGCTGATAGCTGATTTCACTCCAGTATCTGCAGCATGGTTGTATGCGCTGTCTTCGCGCAATTTTGATATATTACTCAACTAAAACTCTCTTCGAATGGCTGTGGTACTACGATTGGGTTGCAACGTGTGCAAAGTACACTTATTCATTTATGGCTCAACCGGAGGCCATGACCCTCATCGGTTAATTTTTCAACGTAGCTCTGGTAGATTACTGTGTCGCCATGTCGTCAATGACATCATCCGGCAAGGGCTGATGTCTGCCAACGTTTAGTGTAAGTTTGAGCCTCCCGTTCAAGCTACATAATGGATCGAAGTTAGTCTTCGGCAAATAGAGCTTTATATAAGCTGGAATGTCACAAGTGTAAACAAGTTCGCAGCGTCTTACTTAACACACTCAAATAACGTCTCGAGAGTAGTTATCTCCTAGTTTAAATCTGCCGCCAAAGAAAAATTTAATTTTTAAGAAAACATATGTCTTTTTTTTCAAATGGAAACAGCTGGTTTTTGGTACAATGAGGGCCAAAGAAGGCAATCCTTATTTTGAATTTTGAATGTTCCAAGTCTTATCGTCGGTCATCTAAAGCGGCAATTACACTTGTGTAATGAGAACTTTTCGACAAGGCCAACTTGAGGCTGTATTTTTGATTGAATTTATATACTCAAACATCTTTCGTATATTACTTAATCATTTTTATAATCTAGTTATATCTTTTAATTAAGTTATCAATTGGACACGTCTAATATGATTAATATATTTTAAATAATTTGTCTTATAATATTTTTTAAATATTAACAGTAGTCTTATAAAAAAAGTATAATTGTTGTGGTTCTTAATTAATGCTTTTAAAATTTAATGTAAATGCTATTTTAATTGGACTATATCAACATTTCAACATATAAACAAAAAAATTGAACATTTATGTTTTCAATAAGCCATTATAATGAGGTTAAGGAACATAATAACAATTTGTAATCTAATATGGAATAGTAAGTTTATGCAATTGTCTTATTTAAGACTGTATGATAGTAGCATTACCTAAAGCTATCGCGACTCTATTGCCAAAATCAGCATTAGCCATTCTAAATAATTGCACTGTACGTTTTTGTATTGATGGTACTGTTCTTGACAAAACCCGTACAAAGTTTTCTACTAATCGTATTCTTTCATCTTCATCTAATATCTGTTCATAAAAATATGAAGCTTGAGAGAGGTCAAGAGAATTGCTATGTAATGCTACATGACGATATTTAGGCCGATTTTCTGCTATGTAAGGCATAGGTCCATTAAATGAGTTCGGGTAGTGGTAGGTGCTCCTCCTTCGTTGTCATTTACAGGCGACAATCCATCTCGATTATAAGTACGGGCATGCATAGACAATTTACAGGTATCTTATTGTGGTTGACGCCGAGCCTGTAATTCTGTGCGTCTTTATAAGCTAATACGCGGCCTTCGAACATTTTGTCAGGAGGACCGGCTATCCCAGGAACGAGATGCCCCGGATTCATCGCCACTTTTTCCACATCCGCGAAATAATTACTGGGATTTCTGTTCAAAATTAACTTTCCAACAGGAAGCAACGGATAGTGCCCTTTAGGCCATAGTAAAGTTACATCGAAAGGGTCGAAATCGGCTTTCTCCACTTCTTCTTTACTCATTACTTCTATGTACATGGTCCACGATGGGAATGAGCCGTTAGCTATGGCATTATATAAATCACGTATCGCGTAATCCGCATCTTGGGCGCTTATTTGTAAAGCCAGTTCAGTTGGAATATTTTTAATTCCTTGATCCGTTATAAAGTGGAACCTGGCAAAATGAGACTCGCCGTGTTCATTAACGAGTTCGTAGGTATGTATCGAAAATCCTGACATGCGCCTGTAACCGTCTGGTATGCCGATATCTGAGAAGATCCATAGAAATTCGTGTAATGTTTCCGGTCTCAGAGTAAGAAAGTCGAATATTGCATTGATATCGCGCACTGCAGTCACTTGGTTCTTCTTTTGAGAATGAACGAATCCTACGAAATATTGGGGGTCTTTATAAAAATAGACCGGGGTGTTGAATCCCACCATATCCCAGTTGCCGTCTTCGGTATAAAATTTCACTGCATAACCTCTCGCTTCCCTCCACAAATCGGAGCTGCCGCGGTCTTGAATCGAAGTCGAAAATCTTACAACAAGAGGCGTTTTTTTACCTATATACTCGAAAAGTTTCGCTTTACAATATTTTTGGATGTCATGCGTAACTTCAAAATAACCAAAAGCGCCTGCTCCTTTGGTGTGCACAATACGTTCAGGGATCCTTTCCTGGGTCATATGCATTATGGAATCCAAGAAATATGGATTTAGTATCAAATTATCATTCAGCGAATTTGTATCTCTGTAATCCACGGGTGCACCGTTACTTATGGTCAAAGTTTTTCGTTCTTCCTGTAAATATATTTTTAGTGCATATAATAATTCTTAATTTTTATTGGTTTTTACGAATTTTATTGTGCCTTATATTTATTTATATTATTCAACATATGAACTTTACATTGATTGAATCCATAAAAGGAAAATGACTATATGACTTAATGAAGTGCGAGCCTACTAACGTGATTTTGCTTTAGCATGCAGAGATAAACATTACTAATTTTTTTTCATTATGTGAATTAAAAAATGATATATCAAATACTAACTTCCACCCGACATTAAATGAACTCTTTCGTCTTTTATAGGTATCAACTTTTCTATTAATCCTAGTCCAGGTCTCACTCTTAAATTCCATTCCAGTAGATGTTCTTCCAGTAGAGATTCCAATCCAGTCACGTTTTTGATTCTGAACTCAGACTGAGCTCATAATCTATCACCAAATCCAATCTCAATTGCCACCCCATCTCGTCCATTTTTACTCATTTAGTTGTATCGTCTGTGTAGATCGATTATCGGGAACAAATGTATGTATGATATTAATCGATAATGTTCATTAAAATTATGAAAGATTTTATTTAAATCCATTCAGTAGTTTTAACGTGATATGCGGTCAAGGTATAGACATACACACAAAAACGAATAAAACTACAGATTTGTCCATTATATCAATAAAAATGCTCCGTCCAATCGAAATTTTTAATTTATATATATATATATATATAATTTACAGCTTACGACCCTTTTATAAAATTGGTTTTGACACCTTTCAAAATATAATCATGCAAGTATTTCATGTAACATTTAAAATATATTTCAATCCTAACTCTTTCATCTTTTCATTGAATCTTTAGTCAACAATCACTGAAAAATTAGTGTCACAGTGACACAATATAAAAGACTATCTTATTTCAAACAAAATCGAAAAGAACCTTAATCGACATTTTGTAGGCCACCAACTGATGAGCAGCGGGATCGCTTCTCATAAAGGCGAGGTCGTCTTCGACACCGCTCACCAGGCCGACTACCCCTAATATTATTGTAGACAGCCTCATATCAACAATTAAACAACTCGAACGATCAACGAATAATGCGATTGCGCATGTCCGTTGTACGTCTTATGAAGGATAACATTGTATTTTATTTTAATATATAATTGAGCAATTAATATTAATTTTTTTTTCGTTTCGTGTAAATGAGGTCGATGAATACATTCAGTTAAAAAAGAAATTACACAAAAGAGTACTATACTTATTTTGGAAGTCAAAATGTATATTTATAAAATATGTGACAGTTATTTAGAAGAAAAGAATAAAGCTGGTCAAACACCAGTTGAATTCGTACGTAGAGGATTCCTTACGTTTTTTTACTTAAATTTAACTCTCACTTCATAAACGCTAAGCCTGTCGATCGACATAACATTAAGGTATTACATTATAACGCATGAATATTGAAAAAGGGTAGTATTGAAGTTTTGGTATTAAGTAGCATGCAACACATCGCTAACCCGCTCTTCCACGATGAATCCTCATCAAACGAATTGAATGTTGTTTGAAAGATTGACAGATAATTTAAATATATTACATATTTCAAAAACGCAATCTATTCGTATATCACGTAAACGTATGGATCAACAGTATATTTATCAACAAATTATTGTCTTTGTCAAAATAACGGAGTCTGTTATTGACAACTATATTTTAAAATTGAGACTAATAGTTAAAAAAGCTCTCCGAAATGGAATGTTTGAGTTTACTAGAAGGAAATAACAGTGGTATTATTTAAATTAAGGAACAAAATTTATTTAAATAAACAAAATATTATTTCAAATAATGAAATTGCAACCTCTAAGATTTGTATAAATGTACACACAGCCAGTTGCTGATTGTACAAGGAAAAACCTCGAAATCAGTTATACAGCTATCATTATCCCGAAGTAGAACAAACTGTACATTTACAGCAGATATTGCATTTACATGAATAATGAACGGAAATCGGTACATTTAAGTAATTCATATTATTACGTTCCGGTAGATTTGCTTCACACTCGTGTTTTGCACGAAAATTTCATGTTAAAATTTATTATTACATTAAATAATGATTTGCCTTGTAATACCTCAATTAATATCGTTGTAAATTGACGACAGTCTCTGGCGCAACTACTAAATTAGCTAATAATTTTTTACATACATTAATTAGATAAATGATGTTTTTCCGTTTGCTAAATCGCTGAAGTAGGACCAAAAATATGGCTTTATATTTTTAGATTATATTAAAACATCATAGGTGACAAAATCTTCATAAAAATATACAAGTAAATTATGAAAATAATATTAGTGTAAGTGAAAGTGAAAATAAAATTAATGGAGATTTAATAAAAGATATATTACTGTTATAATATTTTTATGAATATATTACGATATCATGTTCAGAAAATACAATAAAATCTTTACTATAGTCGTTTCATATTGTTGCGCCCATCATTATAGAAAGTCTTAAAACTAATGACACTAGTGAGCGAATTTGAAGTCAACGAGGAAAGCAGGTATTGGACCAATAGAATTATGACAATTTGAAGTCTATCATAACACTGTATTAAGTTCAACGAATATTAATTATTTCACTATTACTCTTGATGTTATGAATTTGCGCTTTAATTTAGAAATGTTAACATACATTAATTGTTATTTATATCTTGATCCATTGTACATTATTCAACCATAAAATATTTTTATAGCATGCAAACCACCAGAGAGTAGGTAATCGCCGCCGCCCATGTACACTCGCAACCCCAGAAGAGTCACTAGTACATTACTATAGTATAGTACTAGTACATCTCTCATTCTTCTTTCAGTTAGTGCACGTGTAAAGCGTATTTATTTGTGACTATCAGTTTTCTGAAACCTGCAATCTTTGTTCTAGACCAAAATAAGAGGTGGTGTTGAGTTACGCGGAATAGAGAGGGTAGTTTGACGGCTCCTTCATTACTTTTATTTTTATTTTTAGTGGTGGCTACCACTTTGCTAGGTTTATTTCCGGTTTCCGAAAGATTGAGAAGCCCTCCTCTAGCTCGTTGAAGCCTGAGAAAGCGATGGGGTCACTTTATCCGATACGGTCCTGATGGATTTGTTCATGAAAATATTATATTTAAACAAAAATTTGCTTTTTTTACCATATTTAATTGGAGGTGTGTAGAAATTGATCGTGTTAGCTTTCGTATTACTTCGCATGTAACTGTAATGAAGATCAACTTTTTTGTTGAGTAGTTACAAAGTTAACCAAGTAGCGTATGATTGATAATCTCTCCAAATCTTCACAATCACAATTGAAAAATTGAGCCCCGGGCACGTTCATGCTCATTCAGGTGTGGATTTTTATAAGCGAGTTCCTATTTGGGGCTAAGGTTGTAGTTTTGTAGAATCACAAGAGTTTTGTCTTTGAAACACTTAAGTTAAACGCAAGTTAATTAAGATTTAACTAATGCGTCATCACAGCTATTGCCTGTTGTACGTTCAACATTTATATTATGTCTCAGTGGAGAAAATCACAGTCTATAGTAAATCTAAAGTTCATTTTACCTACTATGTCATGGGCATAGTAGATAAAATAAACTTTCAAAAAATGTATAAACCACTTTCAGAAAGATACTCAAATATAATTTTTTAAACAGACTTCAAAAACAACTAATTAGTTGGTAACAGCTGAAGATAAATTAGACAGCTACGTCTCGTTAAAAAATCTTGTTTTTGACTCAATAATTAACGTTTCATATTAATGTTTATAGATGTTCTTTTGTCCTACTTTTATTTCAGGTTTTTTAATTATCCAATAATTATAACTTTATAATTCATTTACCTATTTTGCATGTGGATTAAGCCATGGTTGAAAATTGACCAGGCCTTTACTTTGCACTGAACAAACGAAATAGCTGTTCCGATCTTATTGATAATCGGTAATGATATCATAATCGATAAGCATGCCCAAAATTCTAATAGACTTGTGACGTCACACTTTCACGATTTATTGAGATTGATAGGATGATATTATATCCAATGCCTCAATAAAATAAAAATCAATCGTACGTGAATCGGAACGCAGCTAAGTACCTACTTAATCATAGACGATATGCTGACACGTTATGTCACATTTTTAACAACATATTATTTCGTTTTGGAACATTAATATTTGTATTGAAAAAGGAGACGACTATTCGCTAGGTACGCAACATCTACTAATTTAAAGGTAAACGTGTGCTGTATGGATGCACATGCATTTCCGTCAAAATTCCCGAGCCGCCTGCCTAATTGATAGCGTGCCATTGATGTTAGTAGTTTGTGCTGTCAGTAAGAATAAGTAACCTAGCTTTATGAAAAAATTTTACTATATAAAGTTTTTGTCATTATCGGTCAGGATAAACTAACTTGATTGTTTTTCGACATAATATAGGGTCCAATTATCAGACAGAATCGGCAGAGGAGTACTTTGGAAATCAATATACATACCTCTATTAGATTACGTTGTTAGTGATATATAGCAAAGAGTGTCTAAAAAAATTCTCTACCTATTTTAGTTGGGAGTTTCTTACAAAAACCAAATGTTAGTGTCAGTGATTGGGATATCGATTACGAGACAGTGAAAAAAGTGGCCCAGATATACCGGCTATTCATTATCGATAGTGAATCAACTGTATTTAATAAATACCGACTCTTGATGACCAAATGGAAAAGAAAATATGAAAACAATTTTGCCATACCAGAGATGCTAACTCATCTCATTGAAGCATGCGACCAAGATTTGTACCCTAACATAAACATTTTCTTACGAATACTGACAACTCTCCCGGTCAGCATAGCTATTGCAAAGAGATTGTCTTCTACTTCGCTGAGTAAAATCTTGGTTGGGTGCCTCAGTGGCTTAGGAAAGATTATCCCGGCTAGCTCTCCTAAATAGACACCAATTTGAGAACCTGAATATCTATGATATTATCAATGTAATAGGGAAAAAAAACGTAAGCTCTAATTTATAATTTAAGTAAGCACCTAAATGAAATTATTTCATATAAAATGTATACTAGCGTTTCATTTAATTTGATATCCTTTGTAGTTGTGAATATTTCATCAAAGTTGGTTAAGTAGGTTAGAACCTAAATGTGACATTGAGATGTGCAACCAAACACCCTTTTAACTTTATAATTTTCGTAAGTGAAAAAATATTTTACAGGTTTATTAATTTACTAATGTTTACACCACGGCTTTGCCCATGAGGAACTATACAAGATTTTGGTGACGGCGTCATATATTTTGTATACATCTATCTCCTCCGTAGGAATGTACTATATCGATTATGAACGAGTTCATACTTCGACTAATTTAAAAAAACACTAACTTCTTTAAATGTAATAACGTATTTCAAGTGTTACATTATGATCTATGAAATAAAAATATTTTTGAATTTGTATACAATTCCAGAGTTTTATGTAATTCTTAATATCTTCGTAATATAAGTATTGTATAGTGCTCACTATTGAATTTTGTAGTAATATCAAGGTCGAAATTTGCATATCATAGATTTTCAGGACAAGCGCAACTTTTTCTTTTTATGCTGTCCAATATTCTTGCCGCTTACTTGGACAGTCACACGAAAGCAAAAGTCCAATTTGTCTGTATTAGTTCGAATGTATTCCGATGTATGTGTATTTCAATGTTCCTAAATAGTCGGAGAGCCAGTAACACCCGTTTCATGACTTGCTTGATGCACATTGAAATTTTTATATTGTATTTATATTGATTGAGAGGTAGATTTACCTGTGTTTGCCTGGCCTATCCTGGGACACCAGGTACTGCGCATAAAGAACAGGTGTAAAAAAATTAATTCCGAAAAAAGTGTTTGATTCACAGGCCAACAAGTAAAAATTGAAAATTTGGACTATTTTAAAAATAAAATTAATTTAGTCAGCAGGCTTCTCCATTAAATTCCTATCTTTAGTCAATCCAAACTATGGAGTGTTAAGTAATTTATTGAAATCGATATGACGATTCTTGTCTTAAGACTTTTTTTAAAATACATTACTACATGAAAATGAAATATATAATATCGAATTAACGATTTTCAGGTTACTAGAAATAAAAATTATGTGTAAAATTTTTAGTTGTACTATTGATCCTATTAGGAGAATTGTATTTGCTTTGAAAAGTTATTTCTTCCCAGTACTTCACGTTACAGTAGAAAAAATTGCGTTTACTATAATAATATTGAGTAATCGAATAGTTAAAGAAAATTGTTAAGTTATCAACTCCACATTAAGTATTTGAATTTTAAATCTATTGTTAATCCAATTAGTAAGGAAAACTTAGTTATTCAAAAATGGTTTAGTTGGTCAGGAAAAGGACTCTGCTTTATGCATTTATGTTACTTTTATTTGAATTATATCTATTTCCACCAAAATAAAAAGTAAACGTCTATCATTCGATTTTTCAACAAAATGGCCAAATTGGGATGATGATCGAACTCTGTGCTACATATTTTTACAGTATTGAATGTTAAACAAAATGACGAAAAGATTCAAGGCAAAATATTAAACTAATGTACTTTTTAATCAAAATCATAAACTTGGTGAAAAATAAGATAAGTAAATGTATAAGATGAACACGAGTAACTCGATTCCTAATCATATGAAGTAAAAATAAGTTATATTAGGACATTCTATTTATACGCACAGGATCTTTATATCACACTGAAGATTTTTTAAGTAGTTTAAAAGTTTCAAGATCGCATAACCTTTGGGGGTCATTAAAATTATGAGATTACATCGATACTGTGGCGACAAATATTTCAATCGATCACCAAATATAAAAACTCAATTAGATTTTTATACCCGCTTGTAGTAATATACCTACTACGTCTATCTACTCATATATATTTGAGGTTTTTAGAAACGTTTTCGCTGCATAATAAAACTCGTATACAACTTAGAGAACCCTACAGTATAATCAAATGATTTGCCTTTCGTAAGCTGATTGTTATAACTGTAAATTACACCGAATAATCTTCATCATACCTGTAAAGGTAAGTGTGCCTTGCATAATTTAAATAAATGATATAATCTACAAAGGACAATAAATTTTAATTCATACCACAAACTAAACGATACCATTACGTAAACCAATTGTGATACGATTACTTAAATCAATATTTACAATTTCAAAGAACTTAACTACACGTTTTTTTGATGGGAGCAGTTTCTGACAGTGGAAGCACAAGATTTTAACCAATCTGCTTTTTCATCTTCCGATAACATCTCATAAAATATGACGGTTGAGACAACAGCATTACTAATGAAGTGCTACGTATTGAAACTTGGAGCTATTTTTCCCAACGTATGGAACAGGTCCGTTAAACGAATTTGGATAATAATTTGGCACCATTACCATTATCGTTTACTGGTGATACCCATCACGATTATAATTATGGGCTTTTATCGGACAATTTACGGGTATTTTGTTATGATTAACGCCGAGCCTGTAATTCTGTATCTCTGTACGCTAAGGTTCGGAACTGGAACAATCTGTCAGGAGGGCCAGGTATACCCGGGACCAGGTGGCCAGGGTTCATCGCGAGTTGTTCTACGTCAGCAAAATAGTTAGTCGGATTTTATTCAATACTATTTTTCCAACTGGGAGCAAAGGGTAACGACCTTTAGGCCAAAGCGATGTTACATCGAAAGGGTCGAAATCAGCCTTCTCAATTTGTTCTTTAGTCATAACTTCTATGTACATAGTCCACGATGGAAATGACCGTTGGCTATCGAATTGTAAAGGTCTCGTCGCATAATCAGGATCCCGAGCACCAAGCTGCAATGCTTGTTGAGAGGGGATATTTTAATACCTTGGTCTGTTATGAATTGAATCTAGCAAAATGAGATTCACCATGCTCATTCACTAATTCATAGGTATGAACTGAGAAGCCTGACATGTGTCTATATCCATCTGGTATGCCTATGTCAGAGAAGATCCATAAGAATTCATGTAGACTTTCTGGTCTATGTAGAATGAAATCGAAGAGGGCGTTATAATCACGGAGTCCTGTGACTGGATTTTTTCAATGCATGAATCAATCCAACGACGTACTGACCATCTTTATAAAATAAATAGGAATGTTACCTCCCGCGATATCCCAATTGCCGTCCTCTGTATAAAATTTGACTGCATAACCTCTTACTTCCCTAAGTCAGTGCCGCCTCTTTCTTGTAAGGCCAAGGAAAATCGAATGGCTAGTGGTGTTCTTCCTATGTTGAAATACCGCTTTACAATATTTCGTGATGTCATGAGTAACTTCGAAATAACCGAATGCGCCCGCTCCTTTGGCGTGCACCAAACGCTCAGGAATTCTCTCGATCAAAGTGTAACATGGAATCGAGCGTACACATTCTGCAGAAAATTATTATTTAGTGAATTGGTATCCTTGTAGTCTACCGAGCACCATTATTAGTCAGAATTTCTTTCTTTCCCTGAAAAAAAAAACATCACTTTAAAATATACTAAATTTTTGTATTAAAAATACGAAACAATTATTTTTTCTAACAAATACATATATCCGTCGTCTCTTTAGTCATAGATTGTGATTTTTGTATTTGTTACGTTTTTTCGATATATTCATCAACACCACTTTAAAGTAAAAGTGATCTTTTATAAAAAATTGATAGACTTCAGTTTTACTCCTTCTATGCTGAGAAAGAAGTGTTTAAGTTACTGATGACCTTTATCATTTATATTGTAACAACATCATGGACCGTCGGCTTAGCATGGTCTTCAGAGCGTGGAGCCGTAAATTTACTTGATTTATATCAAAAACTTATTAGTTAATTTGGACGTGCCTAGACATTGGACACTATACAGGGTGTAAGGAACAGCCCTCCGCAAATTGATAGGGTGCATTCAGACCCTTATTTTGAATCAAAATCCACTGGAAATTTTCTCAGGAAAAAAAAAATGTTTTTTTTTAAACTACTTTATTTCTATATAAAAGCACATTTTCTGTACGCAGCATTTCATTTTGTAAATAAAACATGTAAAATAAAAAGCGGCAATGGATCTTTAAATTACTTTAACGAACAACGCACGGAATCAGCTGTTGTACTATCTGCCTAGCTACAGAGTTCACCGAGTTCACACTGTCACGCCCGACGCGCGCGCAGGGTAGGGCAATGGCGGCGGCCGTCAGTGACGCGTCGGCCCTTTGAACTCTTTCTATTCGTGCCGCGATCGGCGGCGGCCAACCTTGTTGTGCTGCACCCGCGTGATTTAAAAATGGTAGCGATACATTGCGTAGGATGATAAAACAAATCAGTTTTTCTTGGATTTCCTTAACTTTTCTGAAATGATTTCATACGCGGATTATCTTAGTATACTATACTGAGTTCACTCTATCAGTTTGCGGAAGGCTGTCCCTTACACCCGGTGTTGCTTGATTCAAAGCAAGGCATTTACTACTCATTCAATTCTGCTTCCATCTACTGAAACTTTTAAATTAAATTTGTGTACCTTAAATAATAATAGGCTGGGCCCGTAGATGTTTTCGGCCCTTTCTTGTAGGTGTAGCTATATAGTAAATGCCCGCAGCACCACCGGTATAGACATAGAATAAGTTTTTTTCATTTTTTGTATCGATTAATGTTAATTTTAATGACGTCTCCTTTGAGTTTCAATCACGATCACATTTTAATTCTGACCTCATCCCTACACACGTTTTCGACCGCAGTTCCTTTTTCACTTGGTAGCGCTCCCGCTTTTAATTCTTAGTCTAGTTACGTTCTCGATTCTGCTTCCCGTCTCACTTACAATTCCGATCCCGCTACTAGCCATAGTTACAATGCGAACGAAGCCTGGGGAAAATGCTAGAATCAAAATAAAATATTGTATATGCTGTGTTACTTGAAAATATATAATTATTGAAATCGTTTTCAGCATATAAACTCATAGATGAAACCAGGGCTAAATTTTGGCAGCTAAATTTACTTAAGAATGGTGTAGCTATCTATTAATTTTTCATTAATTTTTTAAATCAATTCAGAAGTGCGCGGAAAAAACCGGGGACCAAAACTAATTTCTCACTCAATTTCATCGTAATTGGATCAGTAGTTTAAGAGACAAACATACATTCATTTTTATATATTTGAATACCTTCTTCACCTTTTTTATCAATCGATATTAATCTTAATCCTGATGTCACTTTTATTCCGAAGAAAAAAATAATTACCTATATCCATAGATTAAATAGTAGGTTATAGTCATGTGTTCATATAAAAACTTTTAGAGAAAAGGACTATCAATTTTTCACGAATTTCAAATGGTTTTTCCAATTTTTCGTCCAAACCAAACCCTTCGAACTTAAGAATATTTAAAAAAATAGCTGACTTGATCTAGTTTATTATGTTTAGCACTTAACAACACATTTGACAGTCCATTTTTATTTAGACTGATTTCATTTAAAAACATAACACTGATAAAGATACCCATAAGACATCGTAGAAACAAAAGAAGCAAAATCAATATTAGAAACCGAATATGGTAGCTGAATAACTTCCTACTTCCTAGCTCTATGAACAATATACATATGTTCTGAATATCTATCATATTGTAATAAAAACCTCTGTCGCTAGTTTATAAGCCACCAACTGATGGGCAGCAGGATTTCTTCTCAGAGCTGCTAGATCTTCTTTATCCACGTCACTACTAGCGGCTAAACTGAGAACTTTAGTATCACAATCCAGCTTCATGTCTACAGCCTATGAAGTAACTGATATAGTACGAACTTTGTTGCAAAATTAACGTCTTTAATAGACATCCATTTTAGTTTATACACTTTTTATCTCCCCGCGCAGATTGCCACTAGCCCATTACCTAATTGTGTATTTCGTAGTATTATGTACAGTACCTAGCTTTCGGCCTTCCGCCAGTTCTCCGCCTAGATATAGAATGGATTCCTTCAACTAATATATCAACCGATTACGATTTTAATCATGATCCCGTCGCAATTCCGATCGCGTTCCCGGGTCCCGCTTTTAGTTCCGGATCTGGTCTCGATTTATTTAGGTTTCGGTTCTGATCCCGCCGCATGGGAATGCTTTTAAGGGAACGAATTAAAGACGTTCAAATTGCTTTGCGCATGTTCAAGTTTAATGACGTTGGTTTTTAATATCAGAAGTAATAGCGTAGATCTCTACCCTCTATCCTGGGATAGAGTCACACGATAAAAGAAGATACAGATATAAACAGCGCATTCTGTTTTGAAATGACTGCGTCTTTTCTGTCCCTTCTGTTTGTCTGTATGTCCGAACTACTCAACCCAGAATGACTTTATATTTGATTGAAACATTGAATTTTAAGGTAGATTCGAAATGACAACTATAAAGACTTAACACACTCAACAAAACAAAAAGGATATTACAAAGATTCAGTTCCTATATATTTTTAACAAACTAATCTTGTTATGATAAAGTTTTTCTATATTTTTTTTATTATTAAGTTATATCTTGGTACAAACTATTAATTTGTCATTGATAGTTAGTTTCGGAAAGAACACATTAGTAAATAATATTTTTGTTTAAAAAAGATACTTTAAAAATTACCATTTTATTATTCTTCCAACGATCTATAGATTCTTCGAACTTAGCCTGCACTTTGTATACTTTGTATGCAAAGTTATAAAATATTTCCTTTACAGTTAGTTGCTAAAGAATTACAGACATCCGCAAAATAATTAGTATATCATTAATTATTGTTTGATTGGGAATGATTAATTAGTGGCTGAATTTTGATTTTACAAACGATTTGTTGCATTATTTCTTAACATCAGACTTTGTTATTAGAACTACCTTTCTCTAATTCTAATTTATTTATTTTATTTTTATTTTCTTTAACTTTAAGAAAAGAGTACCTTCTATTGTTATGTCTTCATTTTATCGGCTTAAATATATGAGTAAAAGGTATTGATACTTTATACAAAGTATCATTCGGAAATAAAATATTTTGTACATAAGTTTTTATGGAAATGGTTTAATTTAATGAATTCCGATAACTTTAGGTATATGGCGATACTGATACAATACTGCAACACTAGACCCAATAAAACAAAAAGTTGAGATTATTTATTAAAATCTACGGCTACAAAATAGATTTAATAAATGTAAATAGCTATCAAAACGAGAAGATAGGGGGGTCATAGCTTCATTTGAGCTAGCCTAATAAAAAGTAATATGGAATGGGTAGAAGACAATGGATAATAACAGATTACATATAAAAATTCATTATGAACAGCTACAATTCTATAACAATTTCATAAACAAAAGAGAAAATATTTGATTTGATAGTGGATGATACTAATTTGTAGTTTTTGTGATATAAAATACTTTGTAATACTGAACTCAAACTCCAGATAGATGCAGCTAGATAGGTCGATCATCTCAGCATATATTATCCAGTTTATTATCCTCATCTTCGACCTCATTAAGTTGGGTAATAATAATAACTTCAACATTAGAAGCAAGATGCTAACCAAAGGTTGAACATTAGTATATATAAAATAGTTAAAGGAAGAAAACGGATATCTACTTTAGTGTATATTTTTACATTTATCTAAGACACAAAATAAAGGTACTGGATTTTTCATTGCCATTCTTCCGTATTTTATTCGTTTCATATTTTGTTTCTAATTGTTCAAAGGCAAAGTAAAAAAAATATTCATATATATTATCAATAAAAATGTAATCCTAACTCACAGAAAAGAATGTTAGACGAACGTGAAGAAGGATGAGAATTAAATAATAATAAAGATACATAATAGGAAAGTAAAATGAACGATACATTATGTATAACATTATTCATGGAATAATTTCAGGTGATATTTTTACACACCGTTTCTATTATTATAAAATTCTTTCACTGTTAGAGAGTCGGTAGTAAACAGTAGTTTTGTGTTTTCATAAATAATTATTATGATAGGAAAAATTGAGGAAAATGCTGAGATTAATAAAATCGGGCCTACTGATTATGAAAGATAGCGCCATAATATATCTGGAATTTTGCAGTAAGACTACTGTTATTCTAGAAGATATTAGTGCTTTTTGTATCCATCCTCAAATTCACATGATGAAATCGATACGATCGAATAGCGTGGGCAACAGAAAGGCTTTGTATGTAGTATTCGAAAATATTAATCATATGAAATAGGCAGACGCGTTAGTGCTAAGCAACGATTGCGACCCTAAAAATAGGTATTCTTGTAATAAATATAAGAGCCATACATAGACATCTAATCCTAAATAAGTCCATCGACTGTCATTACACTACCAATTTTGGAAAACACATCTACTTTGTTGAGCGGTGTAAAATGTTTCGGTCTTCATCTTCATGAACCAGGTTTCAGAAACTGTCCTCACACTTGTGGATTACTGTCCATTTTATTGTAAGTATTGTATTACATAAACAGTTTGGCAAAATTTTCATGAAGATACCCCACTCCACCGCCATGAAATGTTTTGACCATTTCTTAGGACTGATGTGTCCACCTTATTTCTTAAGTCTATAGTTCATAAACTTCAAAATGATCGTCATTACTATAGAGAACTCCAACAGGAATATCACATTTAATATGAGGTATGGTACTATTAGTAAGTGTTTTAAAGAATAGAAATTGGAAATATGGATTACGCTATAAAGTTTAAAAGTGTGTCTCAAGTTGTTGATTTGTATTCTACTTATCATGATTTGTAAAACTAAGAGGTACGTAACGAGTCTTCCACAAACAAATTTTTATTGCATTCAAATTCGTACATTTATTAGTAGAGGAAGAAATCCTACTAGAATATTGCATATACTATTATGAAATTGTGACCGTCTTATTTGTTCCAGCGTCGTCCTAAAACTACTGGACCGATTTCAATGAATTTTTACTTGTTATCAACAGGTTAACATTACATTTTAAAACTAATATACTAGTTTATCTAGCTACAACGATGGAAGACGGAGTTTTAAAAATAAAATAACGTTCTTCCACTACCAAATGCAATTAGTAGACAGTGAGCTTCCATTTCAAGTACATTGATATTCATAACTTATATAATGAATGATTGAGATAGATAGCGAGTTTGGGATCGAAATGTAGAGTGGTTGGGAAGCGTAATCAAGAGTAGAATGGGAAACGAAACCGAAAGTAGGACTGGGATTGGAATGGAGATTAGACCAGAATGAATCCGACAGTGAAACCAAATCCAGAATAAGACCAGGATAGAGTAATGTTTAAAAAGATGGCTTGATATTGCTACGAAGAAATTAATTCTATATATACATTAGGGTGGAGTGATTATATATGAAAACTTTTGAACGGCATAGCGATATAAAGTTGTCTTGAATGAGAGAATCAAACATACGAAATCTCGTTACTCTATTATAATATTTCGAGGTGCCCCAGCTCAATTGAAAATAGGTAAATATAACTACTTTTACATTTTGTTATCACACTGTCAAATTGTTCAATTATTGTATTTTTCTGCTATCAATTAATGAATATAATTATAATTACTTGGAAATACGATAATCAAAAGAGCCGTATCTTATTTCGAACAATTTATTAAATAAAGAAAACAATAAAATACATAATTTTAGTTAAACATGAAATTGTTTTTGGTATCGAAATGTGGCATTTGCTGACGTGAAAGTAGCCTTGCTCTGATGAAACCGTCTCGTTTATGTTCTCCACAAACAGCACTTGAAGCTTCTGTCACTAATTTGATGCAGCGATCTACGGCGGAGTGGCATGGATATTTTTACCTTGGAATTGTACCCAAACCACTTTTCACAATTGATTTCAAAGCTTCATCCGATAATTTAGAAGTCAGCGGTGGCTCAGTTATTTTCAAGTCTTGCCACGTAATAATTTGCGTATAATCTTCGGCGTCGAAATTTAAAGCAGGTACTTTAAATGTTCGAATACCTGGAGCAGTCTCTGATCTTGATTATTTTATAGTTGCAGCTAGATCTACACCACCTATCATCATTTTTCTTGTTGTTCTTTGATCGAGAAAGGGTTTCTCTTTGGGAAAACGATTGTCTTTCAAACAAGAACAGTTTGAGATAAGCTTGCATTTGCAACTGCAAATATCAAATAATCTATGAGACTCAGCTATAAATGTATTAATTTTCTGTTGATAGTTTAAGTTGGGTTGACGACCATGATAAGGTTTCATTAAACTTCTGTATTTATCATGATAGGTGCGAATTAACTCTTACGGCTTACTGTTGGCAGCGAAGCTTTTTGCCATATAGTTAATATTTCTTCAGCCAATATTTCGGATAGTCTTGGACAGTCGGCTCTTTTGTTGTTTTGCCTGTCTTTAATTGAGTTTTAATGAATATATAATACTTTCATAACATCATTATAAGTAGGCAACTGAGATACTGATAATTTCTCTGGCAAACCAAACACGGGACAAGGCGTCGTTTGTCGAGTTTTGACTTGAGACATTGTACTGTAATAAACAAAATTAATAGGTATTAATTCAAATCAAAAGTACTATAATTCGATCTAGATTAAATTAACTGTCAACATTACATTGTAAATACTACTTACATGAGTTGTATTTTTAATCTCAGCCGTTAAAACCGAAACCTCTCACAAATAATACAATAACAATCCGCGCGTACGTCGACTAAGTGGCGTTCAAACAACGTTTGATGAGAGTAAAATGACCTCCCGCGTACCCGCGTACTTGCGTCCTCGCATCAACTAACACGTCTCGGGGTTAAATTTTTGTATCATAAACAAACAGGGCAACGTTCAGAATCAAATTAAGCGGAAATATAACGAAAGTATTTTTTACCAATTTTCGCGATTTTTTCAAATATTTATGAGTTTGGGGGCACCTCTAAAGATATTTGGAGTTAAATAAAAAATTGTGTATGTCTTTGTGAGACAAAGCAACTTTTTACAGGTATTCCAAAGTGATAACGAAAAAAAAATAAATTCGCTCCACCCTAATACACATAGACCATGGGCGGAAACTAGTTTTCTAATAAAATTCGTGTTACTTACATGTCTTTGACATATTCTTAACCCGATTATTATTACCAGTTTTAGTTGCAGGTTAACTGCTCAGAAACGGCACACTACTTTAATAAATTTGCATTCACATTTTAAAATTATAAATAAACATTTACATTTTTAAAATAAAGAATATTTATTTAATAAAATAAATAAATATCTAATATCATTTTGGCTTACCAACACTTTGGAAATTTTAAGACCACGAACTAATTCAACGTAATATTTTTTATTATATAAAATTGAATTTTGAACTAAAATCATTATTTTAATTCTAAATTATTATACGCTTTTCCATTGAAAAGCGTAAAAGTAAACATTCAGCTATAGAATTTTTCCTTGGAAGCATAATCTTCATGGAGACATAATTTGGATCAACTAGCATGGCTCTTTAATAAGGAACAAAACTAAAAATGAAACCAAAGCAATTGACACTGAAAAGTAAAATTTTTGAACTCGGAAAAGTGTGAAGAACTATAATATGTGAGGTTTTATCAAAGTAATTGTTACGTCAATACCATAACGGTAAATATTTACGTCTATTAACGATTGAAAGGGTTTTGTAAGGTTTTCATATTACTTTTAGTAGGTACTAGTACATGTATTACATATACCCTTATATTATTTCAAACCAAACTTTAAATAACAGAATAATAAATTATGTGAGCCAAAAAGAGAATAAACTTTTAATTCGTACCATAACCTAAAAAACAGTGCCATTACGTAAACCAATCGTAACACGATTACTTAAATCAAAATTTACAATTTCAAAGAACTTAACTACACGTTTTTGTATAGACGGAGCAGCTTGTGATAAGAGAAGTACAATATTCTCAACTAATCTAATTTTTTCATCTTTCGATAACATCTCATAAAAATATGACGGTTGAGACAAATCTACAGCATTACTATGAAGTGCTACATATTGAAACTTGGAGCTATTTTTCCCAATGTATGGAACAGGTCCGTTAAACGAATTTGGATAATAATTGGTGCACCATTACCATTATCGTTTACTGGTGATACCCATCACGATTATAATTATGGGCTTTTATCGGACAATTTACGGGTATTTTGTTATGGTTAACGCCGAGCCTGTAATTCTGAGTATCTCTGTACGCTAAGGCACGGAACTGGAACAATCTGTCAGGAGGGCCATGTATACCCGGGACCAGGTGGCCAGGGTTCATAGCGAGTTGTTCTACGTCAGCAAAATAGTTAGTCGGATTTTTATTCAATACTATTTTTCCAACCGGGCGCAAGGGTAACGACCTTTAGGCCAAAGCGATGTTACATCGAAAGGATCGAAATCAGCCTTCTCAACTTGTTCTTTAGTCATGACTTCTATGTACATAGTCCACGATGGAAATGATCCGTTGGCTATCGAATTGTAAAGGTCTCGTGTTGCATAATCAGGATCCCGAGCACCAAGCTGCAATGCTTGTTGAGAGAGGATATTTTTAATACCTTGGTCCGTTATGAAATGGAATCTAGCAAAATGAGATTCACCATGCTCATTCACCAATTCATAGGTATGAACTGAGAAGCCTGACATGTGTCTATATCCATCTGGTATGCCTATATCAGAGAAGATCCATAAGAATTCATGTAGACTTTCTGGTCTATGTAGAATGAAATCGAAGAGGGCGTTATAATCACGGAGTCCTGTGACTGGATTTCTTTTCAATGCATGAATCAATCCAACGATGTATTGACCATCTTTATAAAAATAAACGGGTATGTTACATCCTACGATATCCCAGTTACCTTCTTCTGTATAAAATTTGACTGCATAACCTCTTACTTCCCTCCCTAAGTCAGTGCCGCCTCTTTCTTGTAACAAAGAAAATCGAATGGCTAGTGGTGTACTCTTTCCTATGTGTTGAAATAGTTTCTTTACAATATTTCGTGATGTCATCAGTAACTTCGAAATAACCGAATGCACCTTCCTTTGTGCACCAAACGCTCAAGAATTCTTTCTCGATCAAAGTTTAATATTGAATCCAGAACGTATATTCTGAAGAAAATTACTATTGAGTGAATTGGTATCGCTGTAGTCTACCGGAGCACCGTTACTTGTAGTCATCTTCTTTCTTTCCCTGAAAAAGTAACAACAATTTTAAAATATAATAAACTTTATTTTGTAATATAAAATAAGAAATCATTGGTCCTTTCAATAAAATATGTGCTTTATCTATAGCTCTACAGTCGATTGACAAAATCACTCCATTTCACTGTAGATACATACCCTATCACAATTTTTATATCAAATGAAAGGCCTTAATGTTTAATTTCAATATGATGGCTAAATGCGGTTAGGTGATAATAACAATAGTTATCATCGATCCTGTGATGAGTCTCGAAATCGCTAGCTGAGCTTATTCTTTGTGGCATAGAACAAATAGTTTAATATGACTTATATTCCTCTTATAGATCAATTTGCCCGTGATTAGATTGTTAATGACATTCTGATTGATTAAAAATTGGCTATTCATCCACCACCATATATATTTTATTAGTATTTGGACAACCGTGCTTTGTTCAGCATCATTCAAGCTTATTGTCTTGTAGTATGTTCTTGAATCATAACGTGAAGCTTACTGTAAATATATTTTATTGTTGTGTACAGAACTCAATAACTATACAGTTTAACTTTTGGACTTTTAGCACATTGTTGCCGTTTCTGTTCGCACACATGTGAGCAAGTTAGAAATATCGTATCGTCGCACTGTATGTTTCCTTTTCACCGCCGTCATACCTCAGGCGTCGATTGTCATTCATATTTATTAGATGTCTGTGGTTAGTGCTAAGTAAAACTACAGATAGATGTTTAGTAATTTTATAATTAATTTTCGAATTGTTTTTCGCTCATTTTCGATTCAAAATAGGAATCTCACACAGTATTTTATTTTGTAAGCACGGTGATTTATATTTATAGCATTTAATTTATAGACGAATAATTATTACGAACTCAATTTAGCATTGCAGAACTTATTTGTTTTATACCGTTGAATCTGTGAAATCATACAAAATCAATTTTTTTTACAAACTAATACAATGACTATTTTGCCTTAATACGTTTATATTTAATTTCACACGATAATTTCCTTTCCAGTTTCATTATTATTCATATATTTCGCTTGCAATAACATCATTATCTGCAACTGTATCTTCACATTCAAACATATTTTCAAAATAGTTTTTCTAACGGTTTTTCGAACCGCGCAAAATCGAACAGAAATTGTTCAGAATGACAACCTCTGGGATATTAACAAAGGATCAAATTCTAAACATCCAAAATCTACAAGCTTCCACGAAGATTGACGGATATCAGTGAAGCGAGAAAGATATACAAGATGGTACCGTGTGGAAATCTGTAGTTTTTGTCTATCCTTCGAAGAAGTAGACGTATGCCTATTATACTAATTACAATAATAAATAAATCAACTGTTCCTTTTTGAGAATCTATCATAAAATGCAACTGAAAGTATATCTTGATAATTCATTTTTTTTCGATTTGAATTATGCTTCACATTATAAAATAATTTCAAATTGATAAAATCGTTTCTTAAAAATCGGTGAGTACTTAAAAATGTATGCAACCGTCAAATACACAATGCGTATTTGACGAGTTTCTATTCTGTGAAATAAAAATTTTATAAAACAGAATCAAACATGAAACTTATCAAATAAGAATATCTAAAAGTAAGAAAGTTAAAAAGCTATAGTTACTTTAAAATGAATTAAAAACCTATCGTCGTCGTCAATTCCACCACTAACTGTCTACTGTCAAATGTGAGCCTTTTTCTTAGATTCCCACATTTTGATGGGCTACCTGCAACCAATGCTGTCTTGCATCCGATGTATCTGTAGCATATGACTTTGCATTTTCACCTGATGAATCTGACCAGGTCTTCACCCACCTAATGGGAGCCGTCTTACGCTGCGAAATTCAATTCTTGGCCGTCACTGAACATTCTCCATTGGTTATCAGTTCTACGAGCAATGTGGCACCATTGACACTTAAACTTACTGATTCTATAAGGTATGTCAGTCATTCTTGTTATTCTACTGATTTCCATT